>LR139683.1:0-26870 GCA_900659605.1 Tisbe holothuriae | reverse complement strand
TCCACGATGGCTTCCCAGACCCAGGGCATCCAGCAGCTGCTCGCCGCGGAGAAGCGCGCCGCCGAGAAAGTCTCCGAGGCGAGGAAGCGCAAGAACCGCAGGCTGAAGCAGGCCAAGGAGGAGGCGCAGGCGGAGATTGAGAAGTAAGGAGACATCAAGATCATGTAACTAGATCCTTTTCGAATACAGTAATGTTAAATTACATGTAATATGACTTTTTCCATATTACACACTAGAGCTAGTGGAGCTACTGTATTTGTCACTCTTCTTTCTTCTACGTGTATCTGCCCATTCTATCCGTACAGCGTACACGACAAAAAGAAACTTGGGGCTTTTCCTCATCATCTTGGAGCTGGATCTCTGTATATCAGCTATATAATATATGTTTCTTCTTCCAGGTACAAGGGCGAACGCGAACGCCAGTTCAAGGAGCACGAAGCTCGCCACGTCGGATCTCGAGGCGACATCGCCGCCAAGATCGACTCCGACACCAAGATCAAGGTCGAGGGCATGAACGCGGCCGTGAACGCCAACAAGGCCGCCGTCATCGACAGCATCATCGACCTGGCGTGCGACATCCAGCCGAAAGTGCACAAGAACTTCAGGGGGTGAAGGGACTTCCAGGGATCGAGACAGAAAGGGGAGCATTTCAGGGGAGGAAGAGGTCATGATTCATTTTATATATAGAATTGTTAATTATCTTTTGGGTTTGGATATTGCGTTGGTTCAATGTTACATCTCAGATTAAAACCAGATTAATTTAAACGGATTTATTTTGTAGCGAACGATATTATATCTTGCACATATCCGTGCATTCCATATTAATCCTTTTGCTGACAAACTTGTCGTTGTCAAACCCAATCGTGCCTCCGAAGTTGTTTGACGGACTGGTGTGCTTGATGTACAGGTTGGTCACGCAGCCGACCAGCCCGGTATCGGTCAGCCCGCCGGTTGTAGCGCTGACATCCGGCGCTCCCGCTACATACATTGGCGAGCTGCGCACATTCAGCTCAGTGTTGGAGCTGAGAATGGAGTCGTCTATGGACCCGCCGTCCACTTGCAGAATGGCCCGCTCACCATCCTTGCTGGCGATCACCTCGTGGGAGAGCCCGTCGTTGAGACGTACTCTGCTGCGGCGGTAGTGCTTCAGGCCGGGGCCGAGGTAGATGTGATATTCCAAGTAGCCGTCTTTCACTAATATTGGGAAGTATTTGTTAATCCACTGAATCGTCATAACGTCAATCTTTTAAGTTCTTACTAATGAGCGAAATCCAATGTTGGTCATCTTTGCCCCCCTTCCCCTGCCACAGAAGGAGCCCGTCGCTCTCGTCTGTGGAGAACTCCACGGTTATGTCCAGCCTCGTGTCCACCTTCACCCACCCAATCATCTTGCCCATGATCTCCACGAACCCGTTCCCGTTGAACGAACCTGCCACATAATCACACTCCTCAACCTCTTTTTGAAACGGCGGCCTTGCTGTCTTCACCGTTGTGGTGGTGGTGGTTGTCGTCGTCGTTGTGGTGGTCGTCGTCGTCGTCCTCAACTCCAACGCGTTGCAGTCGATCGACGTGTCCAGGGTGGAGTCGCTCTGCATGTCCCGACCGGGGATGGAAAGTTGCTTAGCGTTGATCGTGGTAGAGGCAGTTTCTTCGAATGTGATGCTGTGGATGCAGCCGTAGAAGTTGGTCGGGGACTGGGCGCCGCTGATGTCCGCTGGCACTCCTCCGATGTGGAAGTTGTCCACCGGGTAGATTGTGTCTCCGTAGTACTCGCTGCCAACGTTCTTCCCGTCCAGTCTGAGCACGGCCTGGTCCATCTGAAGCTCCAGTTCTACGAGGTGTCTAGTGCCAGGGGAGCCCAAGTTCCTAGTAGAGAGCGTCTTTAGGCCGCCACCAAAGTCCAATACGAGCTGGAGCACGTCGCCATTGACTGAGGAGAATCATAGTCACATAAAGTTATCATTATTCTAGAAGTATAGCTCCTTACATGCGAGGCTGATAAAGTTTCCGTCAAGTGAGCCCCAAAAGTCCGTTGATCTTTCCCCCATCCAAAACAGGAGACCTGCTTCAGATTTGCGAGTAAAGTCGATCTTCAATCTGAAATATATTTGTTGGGATACGAGTCGAATTACTTTGCATCGCTACTCACGTGTGAGAGTAAATCCCCACCGCACCATAATCTTGTGGGTCTAGAAGCTCCATATTGAGGAATCCATCCCTGACGTGCACATATCCCATGCCGTTGAAGCCCAGATCTTGCATTCGTGGCGCCGCGGGAGTCGTGACAGGGGCGAACGTGGGTCGGTTCGTCGCCGGGGCGAACGTTGGCCGGTTAGTCTTTGTTGTTGTTGTCGTCGTCGTCGTTGTGGTGGTGGTTGTCGTAGCTGCAAAGGTGGGTCTGACGGTCACCTTTGGTGTGGTTACCGGTGCAAATGTCGGCCTGTTAGTTGTTGTTGTTGTTGTTGTTGTTTCCTCAGGCACGAACGGCGGCCTAGCAGTCGGCGGCACGGGTGGGGACAGCGAGCACTCTTCAGCACTCTCCACATTGCTGCTCCCGTGCTGCAGGACCTTGTTTGAGAAGTCAACCTGCCCGCCATAGTGTCGGTCTGTGCTGGTCGTGTGACGGTTCTCCACGGAGAAGTAGTGGATGCAGCCGGAGTAGCCGTTGGTGAAGGCGCCCAGGGTCTCTGTGCTAATGTCGTTCTTCAGACCTCCGAGGAAGATGGGCTGCCGAGCGAGGGCGTCTTCTTTGATATCTCCACCTGTGCCTTGGATGACCTAGGACAGAAAAAATTGTGAATATCGTAGCAAATGTAAGTATAAAATCCATACCGAGTCTCCATCGAGCTGCAAGTAGATCCTATTCCCCAACTTCTCTATGGACGCACTGTGGCTCCTGCCGTCGTCCACACGAGTCATCGACCGGATGGCCTGGTCACTCAGCGTGAACTCCAGCCTTCCATCTTTAACTCCCAGCGACATGTAGTTGGATGGCTCATCAAACGAGAAAATGTCCGCTTTCTGCCCTTGCCACAGGATCATGCCCTCGTTCTGCCAAGTCGAGAACTCCACTTTCATCTCCATGCGCATGTCGGGCTCGTGCGAAATCAACTTGGAGGCCAGCTCCACGTAGCCGGGGCCTGTGAAGCTGATGGTGTCGTGCCAGAGGTTGGTGGTGGTTAGCGGGGTTGTTGTTGTCGTTGTCGTTGTTGTGGTGGTAGTTGTTGTAGGGTCAGTTGTCTCTTGCATTTCTAATAATCAAAGTAACTTTTAATGCTGGTTAAAAGTAAGGTAGTTTCGCATGAATCACCCATCTCGCAAATGTAAAAAGCCTCCTCGTCACAGTCCCTATTTTTCCATTTAAACTCTGTCGGATCAAGAGCGATGCAGTGTCCGCCATCAGCCTTGGGGAAATCCCTCATCCAGTTGACGAACGGATAAATCCGGTATCCCTTTGAGGCCCAAACCCAGAGCCCATGCGTGGCGAGGTCATTTCCACCAGTCCAGATTGGAAGCTGGAAATCTAAGAATTGCAGCGTTTTTATTACATTCAAGTTGACATAAAGTCTAATGATTACTATTCAAATCCACTAGTCCTTGAATGTAGGAACTCTCCACTGGCGAGTTAACCTCGAGCAGCTTGGCACCCTCGTTGATGCACTTGGCCTTAGCCGCGCTCCAGCTCACCGCCTCGGAGCGGAACACCTTGGCGCAGTTGCGAGCTTGGGACAAGTCTTTTGGCGCGCTGGGAAGAGGGACACGGTCCCAGCCACGGGGGCATCTTCTGGAGGCATCACACAGATATGCCAGGCAAACTATAAAATTGTTGCAATATTATACTACAGTAATTTACATGTATAATAATGTTCTTTACCTAGCAAAATGGCGTTGTTAAGAAGCCTCATGGCCGCGTTTGAATGAGGTCGACGCTCGATCGTGTGCATGAGATATTGAGAGGGAGGGAAATCTTGAGCTTTGGTGAGGGAGAGATAAAGCGAAGTTGTAAGGCTAGCATAGCCATGCATATACTCAAGTTTTCGTTTATCTCAAACTTTGCCGGCAATATGTTGGATATGTTTGCTGAACAATAAGCTTCCCGTCAACCGTCCGTATGCATTACCAGGCCAATATTTCCGGATAATTTAGATCATGTTATCATGCGTTGTATACTGAAATTCCAAGGGGTTTTACTTAACCAGAACTGCAAGATATTACTGTATAAATGGATATAATGTTATAATAAAGGTCATTAATCATAGAGTGTATTGTCCATGCATTCCTTTCTCTGTGCGCATTTGTCAATACAGCTCTCATATAAAGCGCATGCAGCTCCAGTGCGCGATCGAGCTAGGCCCTCCATTGAATACATATACATTTCACTCTCTCTGTGTCGGCTCCGCAACAGCTTTCCTTACACTGAAGTCTCTTTGTTTGTATGGGTGTTATTATTATTCGTCTGTATGAGTAATCGTAAAGCTGCTCTGTGCCTTAGATGAGGGAGAAAAAGGAAACATGCCGTGCTATGTGATAATATTAGGAGTGATATCATATAATGATGTGCTAATAAACTAACCAGCCACAAAATGTCAACTTTCGAGACCGCGGCTGACTTTCTGGAACACTGCTTCCAAACTCAGAACCATCTTATACTCACCCAGATATTCTTGTCACTGGACCCGGAGAGCTTGAACAGAGCTCGGATGACATGCAAGCAATGGGATGAATTTATCAAAGTAAGGAAGTGAGAACTTTATTCATTAAAAAGGATGTGCACGACCACACCCATTTCAGAAGCATTTATGGCACAGCCACACCGGCCGGGCTGCCCTTGAGAAGAAGCTGGACCATCACTGGCGACATGGGTTCCCGTCCACACTGCTGAGCGTTCGATGCTCAAGTCCAATCTCGGGTCTGTCGGCGGACAACAAGGTCATCGTGTGTGGACTGGCAAGCGGGCAGATTGAGGTCTGGGACCGGGTCGATGGAGCGCTCATAGCTTCTCTTGGTCTGATTTTATAATAATTATATTAAATTAAGGTTTCAAGGATTGTTGTAAATAGGCTCTGAAGATACGCAGACAAAGAACGTTCGGATTGGCCTCCATCCGAAGCTGATTGTCAGTGGGTTCTTCACAAAGAAGTTTACATTATGGCGGAGACATCCAAAGGTAGAAGGATACTATTTTTGATGTACACACCACTATTCCGAAGCTATTTCAGTACTGCCTACTTCGAGAAATCGAGGTCGACTCTAGCGTGTTCCACGTCGCCACCAGCGACAACTTCATCGCCGTCTCCATGGTCAATGGCTGCATCAACATCTACAAGGTCAAAGACGAGGATGAGGGGCTGAAAGTAAAGTACGTTGGCACTGTGATTGGTCAGCCGCGAGCAGCCAATCAGCTCTCGCTGAGCAAGGGTCACCTGCTCACATCATCGTTCAGGTCGCCGCTGAAGCTGTGGAAATTGGAGGATGCCTCGTTCATGCATAAGATTGGGAACTACTCCAGGTACTTTATGGTACATACCAGTATTATACCCATTTTAACACTGTCTTCGAAATGGTCAGGAAGGTTTGGGACCTACAACTTGTATTCCCACTGGCAGTGTGCCTACACTCCCCTAGTAGGACGGACCAACAAGGATATGTCTTGCTCTATGACGTGTCTTCAGATGTGCTATTGGCAAGACTAAAGCTGGGCCAGAATGTGATCAACCTGGCCATGGACGAGAAGAGACTCGTCCTGGCAACCAAAGATGACATCAGAATTCACCAACTGGAAGATATTGTTAAAAGTGCAGATGTAAGATGAAGACAAGTACAGAGCTGTAGTTCTAAACTAATAATATCTCATTATAGAGGTTAAGCCTTCTCTCAGAGAGCTCCATCCCTGCCAATCTAATCCTGAAGCGCACTGAAGAGCAGACCAACATCCTCTGCCACATGGTCATCACCAAAGACCAGCTGCTGCATCAGAGTCTGCCCGGCCAGGTCTCCGCAGAGAGCTTCTGGCTGGCGAGCGTGGACTCTGACCAGTCGCGATCTGTCGTCTCGTCGTTGACCAAGGGAGATCTGGTGGATATGATCTGGTGGTTGCTCTTTGCTGGTATGGATGCCGTATTGGCGGTGGTTAGGAGGGTTTTCGGAGGCTGGAGGAGGGCTTGATGGGGGTCTGAGAGCTTAACAGGGACCATGCAGTACAATGCAATTAACATGCTTATTCTTTCTTAAAGTTCATAAATGTGATATCAAATGCTTTTAATATGATAAACAAGTAAATGTTATTAAATCAAATTGTTTCTGGTTGATTACGCGTTTTATATAAGCTACGAAAACTATTCTTGCACAAATGCCGGTTTGTTACGTAACCATTCAGCAACACTCAATTGCCATTAGTGCAGTGGCTGACACAGTACATGTGCATTCAGCTGAGGTTTCACATAGCTTATAAGAATGCCTTTTAACACTGACTGCAACCAATGCATGTGCCACCGCTACAAGGCCACGCCCCGGGTCAAGGTGGGCGTGCTGCATCTGGAGCGGAAGCGACCATGGCCATCATGCCCCAACCCGGAAACTGGCAACCAGTGGAGTGACGACATGAAGGCCAAGATGGTCTCCATTCTTAACGGGAATGAGGCGTTCGACATCTTCAGAGCGGATGAGAAGGTCAAGGTTGATGACGATGGCACCTTGAGGAAGGCACTAAGTAAGGAATCTTTAAACGTGTTGATAGATGTAAAATTCTATAATTTTAAGGCTACTGTTTGGATGCCAATGTCGACGTGCTGGTTGTCATCCAGCCTGTGATCAGTGACGGCCGCCTTGCCCCAGTCCTTGCTCAGCAGTGGGGTCACACTCTGGTCTTGTGGGCAACACCTGAGGAGCAAACCGGGGAGATGATCTCGGGCAACTCCTTGGTGGGCACCCACCTCATGATGGCAAATGTCAGGCAGCTCGGATTCGATGCTCAGCTGGTGTATGGAAACCTGGACTGGGCTCTGGCAGAGGCTCAGCTCGTCAGAGGGGTGTACGTGGCTTTTGCCGAAAGGCATTTGAAGAAGGCTAAAGTTGGGATGATTGGATATCAGGCACCAGGGTTTCAAGACTTCCATCCGAACCCTGCAGCCCTGAGGAAGACATTTGGCATCATCTTCCTCCAACTCGGGCTGACTGAGTACACGGCCGTGGCAAATGCCATCCCAGATGATGAGCTATCCACGGATATGAACGAAGTGGCTGCAAAGCTTCCATTCAAGCCAGTGGATACTGGCTTTGGAGTGGCAAAGGATGAGCTGGGCCCAGCAAGCAGGCACTACCTCGCCATGAAGCGGTTCATTGCTGACAACAACCTTGACGGGCTGGCCATCCGGTGCTGGCCTGAGCTTCCAGGGCCGGTTGAGACTGGCACCGGACTTGATCAGTGGTGCTACCTTGCCCTGGCCAGGTTGGCTTCTGAAGGATTCCCTATCGCGTGCGAGGGAGATGTGGATGGAGCTGTTGGCGGAATGGTGGCAAAGTTTCTGGGTTGTGGTGCGGTCTACCTCTCTGACTGGCTGGAGCATGACCGGGATACGATTACTCTTTGGCACGGTGGCATGGCACCTTATCAGGTAATTTAGCCCTTAAGTGCCCCTAAATATGAACGTTCAATGCCTTTATTTTAGCTGAGCGAATCCGTCGGATCTCCACTTGGACCCTGCATCAGCCGCCATTTCAACAACCGCAAGGCCGGCTGCCTGGATGCCACTATTAAAATCGGCATGGATGTGACCATCTTCCGCTTCTGGGTGTTTGAGGACAAGTACCGGGCAGTTATCATTGAGGGGAACACGGAGAAGCCTAAGAGGCATCTGCTGGGCAATAATGGACTGGTGCGGCTGCCAAAAGATGCTCCTAATCTTGTGCCCGAGTTCGACCGTTGGCTGAGGAGTGGTTTTCCACATCACGTTTGCGTTGTGGAAGGAAAGTTTGCTGACCGGATGAGGATCTTTGCTGAACAATGTGGAGTTGTGGTTATGAATATGTAAAATATAATGAACTAAAACTTAAAATATAGAGAGGTTTCTAGCCAATGAAAATGAACTGTTCCGTTTATGCAATGAATATGCTCTCCTTCCCAGTGTAGGAAGAGAAGAAGAAAAACCTGTTTCAACGCCTTGCATAACCTGCTCCACTTGCGCTGCACTTCTCTTGATAGATTGAGTAGTGTTGTTGCAGGTCAATATGTCAGATTCGATATCCTACTGGGAGAGCCTCTGGGAACAGGGAAATCCACCATGGCACACAGGAAAGCCGCACTCATACCTTCTCAAATTTTATGACCGCCTCATAGGAGAACGGCCAGCAGCTGGGTTAGTTATACTTAAATGTCTATAGTACCCAGTTATACTTATACCCACATTATCACATTAGTTATCTAGTCATAATATCCATGTTTTAGATCCAGATTCTTCCTGCCCTTGTGTGGAAAGGCTGCTGACCTTCGCTGGCTCTATAAAGAAGGTCATCATGTGGTCGGCGTTGAAGTTGTCAAGCAAGGGATCATCGACTTCTTCGGGGAGAATGAACTTGAATGCGTCGTGGAATCAACTCCAGAAGGGATGGACAAATACTCGGTTGGAACTTTTTCTACTGCCAAATCAGCACATTTCTTAATTATATCTAACTTTATAGACATTGGACAAACGTCTGACAATCATCCACGGCAACTTCTTCTCCATGACCCCCGAGCTCCTTGGCGGTCCCGTTGACTACGTGTTTGACCGCGGCTCTTTGGTCGCAGTCGATGCCCAGGATAGGCCTCAATACGCTCAAACGATGCAGCGGATTCTGTCCGGGCAGAGCTACAAGTACCTGCTTCTGGTTTACGAGTACGACATGACGGTGTACGGCGGCCCGCCTAGAGCGGTCATGAGGGACGAAGTGGAGAGCTTGTTTGGTAGGTAGAAAGGGAGAATCACAATGGATTGAAAATAATATATGTTTTTGTCTTGTAGAGTTTGCAGATGTCCGGCTGTTGGGGATCTTCAACGAGTCTGCGCATGGAAAGAAGCAATGGAATCTGGAAGAGTTGCATCGATTTGTGTACTTGATTCAGAACAAAGAGCTCATGAGTTTGCAAGGGTGACAATAATAACAATATGGAATCAAATTGCATTGGAGGCGGCATCTGTGACTTGCATGTACTTTTCTTTGAAAAACACTGTGGAATACAAGGATACACTTTAATGTTTATACCTGGAAGAAAGACTCTATCGTGATATTATTGGCGTACGTGTACTGCATTCTGTATGCTGTGAAGTATTTTGCGGACAGGTCGATGGAGAAACGGAGCGTAGACTGGAGTTGTTTTGTGTACGTACAGAGCGTCGGAACGAAAAGTAGATTTTCATGAAATCACATTTTGAGACAGAAAACTAGTCTTTTCTAGGCAAATAAACAAACGACAACTATTCTTTAGCAAAGGCAAGGTGTTGTTTGCCGCGTACGTTGAATGTCTAATAAGTAACCGTCAGAAACTGACAAGTGAGCTCTAGTAACTTTGTAGTTCTACCTAATTGCCCAGCCAGACGACATAGATTTGACCGCTTTACAGCGGCAATCTATTGGTTCCAAAGCTCTGAGCTCCCACCATTTACATGAGGCTCAGTGCTGAGAATTCAATAGATTGCCAATAGATTGCCAATGTAAAACGGTCAAATCTATGTCGTCTGTTTGGGCCATAATACAGAGAAAATCAGTTCTACAATGTCCGACAACACCGAGTTCTGGCAGTCCTGTTGGGACAACGATGCCGCTACGTGGCATCAAAAGGAGCCCCATGATATGCTTGTCAAATTCTACGAAAAATGGACAAACGGCATGGATCCAAAAAGGTAAAATAATTAAGCAATGTCCAATCGGACCAAATTCTTATCACCTTTGTACAGCACTCGAGTGCTCCTTCCTCTATGCGGCAAATCCGTGGACATGAAATGGCTGCACGAGAAGGGCCACACCGTGATCGGAATCGAGTTGATCAAGGAGGGCGTCATGCAGTTCTTCCAGGAGAACGGCATCGAGTACGACGTCGAGAACGTCAATGGCATGGACAAGTATATCGTAAGGAAAGGAGTACATTCGGCCAAACAAGTTATAGTGGCTAAAATCCGTTTCAGTCAAAGGATGGGCGACTCATCCTCCTAAATGGCGACATCTACAAGGTGACCCCAGAGATGATGGGTGGCCCAGTGGACCTCTTGTTTGACCGCGGGTCCATGGTTGCCCTTCCGGCGGCCAATCAAGACAACTACGCCAAGCAAATGATCTCCCTTGTGGGTCCGGAGGCGCGCTACCTACTCGAAGTTTTCGAGTATGACAAGACCGCATACCCTGGTCCGCCAAGGTGCATTGCCAAGGAGGAGGTGGAGCATTGTTTTGATCAAGGTGAGGGTGTTTGTCCGAAACAATGCGATAATAACAAACGCTTGAAACCCTATTTTATGTTTCAGAGTTCCATGTGAATCAGATTCACTCGATGGAAGAGAAAAATCCGTTCAAACTGGACTATTTCGCCAAAGTACTCTATCTGATGTCGAAAAAGCAAGGCTAACTGCCACTTAAAGATTGGTTGACGCAAGTAAACAAGAATCCATTCAAAAATTGAAGATATTCAAGCATCCGCGATCAAATATATTCACTAAAACTTGCTAAATTTCTAAAATACAATACAACTTAAAAAAGAATGATTAAATAGTTCAACATCAAGAAAAAGCTTTATATTTCGGTATTAACATGTTTCACACCAATGCAATATAATGCAACAAAAATACCTACCTCTCGGCATTATTCCGTTATAATTTTCAACCGTAGAGCTCGGTTTCCATGATTTTAAACGCTTACAAATACCATTATTAACTCAGGTAGCCTTGGCTTCTGTCTTGGGAGCAACATCACTCGCCGCTGGCGTTTCCGGCTTCTGATCCTTGCTGCTGCCCGACTGCCTCTGCTGTTGCAGCATGCTGGCGATGGAGTCCTGCCCCACGCCCACACCCACGTCAGCCCACGCAGCGGCAGCCGCGTTGAACTTGGCGCCCTTCTTGGTCATGGCTGACCCCACAAACTTCTTCCCCTGGACCGAGCACTGGATGGTGAACTCTGTGCGCTTGAGGGTGAAGCCCTGCTTCGTCTTGGTCGTGTCGACCACGTTCTCGGAGATGGTCTCAAACACGGGCTCGGCCGTCTTCCTCTTCTTGCAGAATTC
Source organism: Tisbe holothuriae (assembly GCA_900659605.1). NCBI lineage: Eukaryota > Metazoa > Arthropoda > Copepoda > Harpacticoida > Tisbidae > Tisbe > Tisbe holothuriae. The sequence goes on along the minus strand of LR139683.1, from coordinate 15,625 downwards.
GTACAGCTTGGAGATGGGGTTGTTCTGAGATTCGTTGACAGCCTTTGCCACGGCCTGGGTCTGCTTGGCCATGATGGCGGCCTGATCGTGAGCAAGAGCGTGCTCATCAAATGCGGGATCGCCCGGTTCGCCACCAGGCTGGCCAGGCATAGGCATTGGCCCTCCCATGGGTCCGCCCATTGGCCCACCGGGGAAGCGCATGCGTTTGGCCATTTGTGCCTGAACCCAGGGAGGAGGGGGCCCACGTGGGCCAAAGAACCCTCCACGGGGATGCCTCATACCCATGGGTGGCCCGTATCCGTACGGCATGCGCATGCGCGGCCCGAATCCCATTGGCGGCCCACCTCCTTGCTGATTGAACGGCCTCTTCTGACCTCTCTGCGGGAAGGCCATGTCCACCTTTCTGACCATCTCCTCCGCGGCCTTGTTCTTGGCACCCTTCTTGCTGTTGGACGTGCCTGTCGTGAGGAACTCTCCCATCTTGAGGCTCCATGTGAAGATCTTGTCGTGCGGCGGCCCAGTCTCGCTCACCTGCTCCCACTCCATGTGCATGCTGCGGATCTTGGACTGGTCGTTGCACCACATGATGGGGTTGCGTCCGCGGAGGATCTCCGCAAGCGGCCTCTCCACGATCTCGCCCTCCTCATCATCGGGTTTGGCATCGCCCTCACCCGGGGCGGAGACTGCAGGATCAGCCGGAGCATCACCACTTGCAGACTCGTCCTTCTTTCCGTCTTCCGTCTTGACGTCTGTGGCCGCCTTGTTAGCCTCTGCCCTGGGGACAAAGTCACCGGACGCCGCCGCGGCCGCTGCTGGGTTAGTTGCCGGATCTTGAGGTGTTGCGCCATCCTTGTTGAGGGTCGTGTAGTTCCCTCTGTTGGCGGCGTCGGGCGGTCCCAGGGTGTAGCCATAGTTCCAGTCCGTGTAATTGAATCTCTGGGCCATGATTAGAATTTATGTATAGAATGAGGCTTTTTTGTTTGCAAACTTGCTAATTGCAATAATCCTTCTTCCGTCTCTTGCTGGATTAGAACCGATTTTTTGGAGCTGGACTAAAATCGGTTCTGATCTTTTTGAAATGAGTGTTTCTATTGCTCAAAAACTGTTGCTTCGGCTTGGTTTAGAAGCAGCAGTTCCTGTGAGGAGAGAAGAGAGAGAAGGAGGGTCATAAGAAAGTTAAGTTCATCAAGTTCATCATTTCATATATTCGTTTATGCAGAGCAGCTCAGTGAAGAAAAGTTGAATAATTTACATTCGAATGCTTGGACACTTGTACATGTTCTCGAAACTGTTAAATATATATGAAATGTGCTTAAACCAAGAGCTGCTCTGCAATGACGTACCAATTATACTGTATGCATAATAAGAAATTGAGATATTTATTAGCTAAAAATGCATATTGTGACTACACAACCTGCATTCTATTTTGGAGATTAGGCACCGATATATTTGGGAGTAAAAGGAGTAGAGAAAATGATATAACGGTACCTTGGTTCGACTGGGATCAACTATCACATCAAAGAGTCATTTTTGGCCATATTTCCCAATTCATTTGATTTCTTGTCCAAAAGTGGCTTAGTTTATGTACAAAGAGAGAAGGAACCTACTGATATAATGCAAATATTCGTCTTGTCACTAATCACTCTTTAACTCAAATGAGGTCCCCGGGTATGTCGGTGACCGAAGGTCCCTCTAGATTCCTTCTTTCAATGAATGATTTACCTTCTTCTTTGACCTGGGCCCTCTTCGGTCCGGTGTATAGATTTTTAAGTGCTAGTGGGCTAATTGGATTCACTAACACGATGTAAAGTACTTGAGCCTTAAAGGTCACTCTTTCACTCTTCTCGGCGTGGGGTTGGAATTAAGGTTAGACGGTGAGACACCGAATCAAGCGATGCCTGCAGGCTAGCTGTCTTGTCGCGATGAAGAGCAAAGGCTGGCTTTGAATTGGGAGCTCCTCCGAAACTTGGCAACAGTCGCAGCAGGTCGCAGGCAAAGTCCGGCTGTCGTCCGCAAACCAAGGCTGCCGGCTGGCCAATCACAACAGCAAAGGCCGAAAGGGCAACACACAGGGGACGACGGTTTAGAAACGAAACGAAAATATTAATCTAAATACACGTACGTTCAAGTAAAACACTTACTTCATTTTACTTTGATAAAAGATAGTAGCAAAACACAATTAGACATATTTGCCTAATGCTATCTGGAAAAAGTATTTTATTGTACCATGTTTTACAAGTTGCGTCAATTTGGAATATGTTCTCTAGCATCCCTATTTTGTTCCCTGAGCCAGGTGGAATTCTCCGCACTGTCATTGGTCGAACGGGGCTGCTCAGTTGTGCTTGCAGCTCTCTCATTGGATGATTTTTGTAGCCAAGCAAGAGAGATGCAACCGGACGAGGAAGTGCAACAATAGAAAAAAGGTTGACTTATAATCGGTTTACCGTTATTTAAGGAAAATTAGTTCCTATCCCTTATTTAACGAACATCCATTAAAATGAACAATTAACGCTTATTGTCAACTAATTGTTGATTACAACTCTGTTTGATGCCGAATGCAACTTGCTCTTGCCTCACTTTCCTCCACTTTTCTTCCTGTCCCCATTGAATCTCGCTCTTTCTCTCTGTTTGCGACGACGCCTCGAGAGAAACGAAGACGAAACAGCTCCGTCCTCTTCTGCGAGATCAACGTCGTTTGCACACCTTGAGCCACTTTCAATCCCAAGAGCGTTCCTGTGTTTTGCTTCGATCTCTTCGTGTTCCACGATGGTGAAGCTTGTGGGTCGCCGTCCCGCTGTGGGCGTGGACGCGCGCTCGCTGCTGATCGCACGGAAGCGGAGCAACATCACGGACGCCAGGGACAAGCTCGCACAGATGGCCAGGACGGGAGACGCAAGGGACAAGATCAAGAAGATCAGGAACCTCAAGCAGGGAAAGGTGAGGACTTGTAAACAATTTTGCAAACACAGTGGTCTCAAATGTGACATATCTTGTTCCAGCTGGATGTGAAGCAGACTGCCAAGGGCGGCATCACCATCGTCACGACGACCAAGGGCCAACTGCAGCTGACGACCAAGAAGAAGGACGCCGCCAGGCAGAACAAGGCGAAGGCAGCGGCGCCCGCGGGAAAGGCTGCGCTCAAGATGGCCGTGGCGCAGGCTGCGGCGTCCACGCGAGCCGGGAAGAGGGGAAATCTCACAAGGAGGGTGGGCAAGGGAGGCGCCCTCACCATCACAACCAAGAAGAAGGGCACCGTCATTAAACCGGCTACCGTGGGAAGGACTCAGGGAGGCCGTATCAGCAAGCCGGCACGACCTGCTCAGAGACCGGTGGCTTCTGCGCCTCCTGCCAGGTCAAATCAATCTCGCGGCAGACGTGGAAGCAGCTCCGGAGGCCGCGCCAGCAACGTCTCGCCGTCGAAGCTGACTCGCACCATCCGCGGTCACATGTCCGAGGCGGCCAGGCTGGATGAGGAGCTGCTCAGCACCCATGTTGACCCTCTGGTGATCAAGCGCACCGTCAAGCAGGCCGTCCGAGACCACTCGCCCCCTTCGCGTCGTTACGTGCCCACATCTTCTCTCAGGAGCGACTCCTACAGAGACAGGTCCAGGTCGCCTATGGACACTGACTACGGCAGGGATTCTTACAGAGGCGGGCGCCCGGCCAGGAGGTCTTACAACGACTATGACGACCCCCGCGCCGCCACCGAGCAGGAAGATGAGATGTACCGTCGGCGCATCAAGGACGACTACCCAGAGCACACGCCGCGCACAATGGCTGACCGACTAGATGGCAACACAGCGAGCTCCTCATTCGTGAGCCCGCTGCAGGGTGCCAAGATCACCGTGTCCAACCTGCAGGAGACCGTCAGCCAGGATGATATCACGGAGCTGTTCGGAGACATCGGACCCCTGAAGCGGACCAAGGTGGTCAAGGCGGGCTCGTTCGAGGTCGTCTTTGTCAACAGGGCGGACGCGCTCAAGGCCGTCGAGATCTACCACAACCGCCAGCTGGACGGCAAAGCCATGAAGTGCACCGTGGTTCACGGCGGGGGAGTCGCACCCGCGACCAGCACCAGCTTCCCAAAGTCGTCTCGCTCCGAGGGCGCGTCCTCGCTGCACCCGGAGATGGATGCCATTCACAGGGCGCTGTTCGCTGAGCGGCCAAGCAGTGGCGGCGCTAGTGGGTCTCAGAGCCGTCGTGAACGAGGCGAGGCGTCGTCTTCCTCCTCGAGGCCTTCAAAGCCGCTGTTCTCGGTCACGATGCCCCCGAGGAAGGGCGGACGGCGGTGAATCGAGTTCAGTTGGTTGGAGGAACAAAAATAGTTACAATGAAATAAAAGAGTATACATGAATCATGTTTGCGTGAGAAAAAGTTAAATAAAGATTGCGAGTGCTGCATAAATTATGTAGCTTTAAACCTGTAACCTTCATTAAAACATTGACCGCTGAAATATGTAGTGATCTTTAAGTACATGTCTGTAACGAACGGTATATCAAATATTATCCTTTCCCAGAGGGTATAGATATCTAACTTATCCAATGAGGAAATTATTTAACTTTACTGGAAGTTAGGAAATTCAGCAAAACTGTTTTGAACTTCTAAGTTAGTATAGTATTCATAGATTTTTTCTAAATTAATACTAGTAGACTTTATTATAGCCCTTTGTTGGTATTGTCACTGAGGAGATAAACCTCGGATAACCCATAGATTGTACAATGATTACGCATCCCAGGACTATAATAATTGGATTGTATTGATCCATAGACGGTAGTAGTAAGTATTATACTGTCTATGGGATAACCTCATTAATTTATTCCGCAAAGCATGCAGTCACGAAACCTCTACGGCTACATTTGCTCAGCTGTGCACTCGGCAAAACAATAACAAAAAACCGACGGAATAACAAGATTTTTTCCAATTTTATTTAATAAATAAATCCATTATATTCAGTGAAGTGGTTCAGTTAGTTGCGAAATGAGTGAGTACGATCCCCTCGCCATGTACATGGCGGTGGAGGCGGCGTCGGCTGACCACCTCCTCCTCCCCTCTCACAGCATCCCAACGCTGCCCAGCCGTCAAACACCGCAATACCTTCAAATGACCCCAGAGCTACTCAAACAGACGGCAGACATCGCGCTGTACACCAGGGCCAAGGAGAAGGTTCATTTACCAGCCATACTGCTTGCCGCTGCAAGGTAACAACCATATAACTCTCCTTCAATTTCCTATCTCATTTCGTTTCCTTCCAGTCCCGTGCTCAAGACGCTCCTATTGGAGGTTTCCTTCGCCGAGGAGAGCCACCCGTGCGTCATGACAGATCTGACCAAGGAGGAGCTGCTGGGCGTGCTCAACTTCATCACCACGGGCTGCCTTCCAGCTGACATGGATGCGTCCATTTCCGACTCATTCAATCACCTCGGAATCCCATTCTCCGGCCTCAAGTACTCCAAGGTGCCGGTCAAGGGCGGGCAGATGTGTGCCGAGGATTGGTTTGGGAGCAAGCCTTCGCCAATGACGCCGGAAAGGACGATGCTTACCATCGACAAAAACAGTCCACATATGCAGACAGATGAAGACTTGACTCCATTCGAAGTGAAAGAAGAAGAAGAGGAGATGGACATTGACGAAGAGCAATCTGATACAAACGCTAGTGATGTGCAAGAGTACGATCCCACATTGTCGCCGTATTCTGGCTCTCCTCCACCAGATGAATTTGAGCCAAAGCTGGAGTCCGAATCTGATCTTGAAGAGCCTAAACCGGAACCGTTCGGGAACAAAGGGGTAAAAAGGCCCTCCAGAAAGCCTGACGTCCAGCTCACGGCTTTGGAGCAAAAGCAAGTCCAGGAGCGGCGGCAAGTGCTCAAGGATAAAGGAGTTTTGTACCACAAGACCAAATCTAACGCCTCTCCGAATGTATTGTTTGACAGACCGGGTGTTCGAGTCGAAGAGATCAAGGCTCCATGGGACTTCTTCCCCAATACTGACGAGGAAGTTGGCCAGATGCCGGGCCAAACAACTTTTGTCGGCAATTATAAGTGCTACTTCTGCCCATTTAAGAGCCTCCCATATGATTCCTCGACTTTGGAGCAGCACATGTTGCATCATATTCTGAAGGTAATTTACACAGTGATGGAGTAATGAAGTCTGTTTACTAATATAAGGATAACATTACAGCAGATGGATCATGAGCTTGATAAGGACTTCTATTACTGCCCCCTCAGAGAGTGCCTCAAGCAGTTTAAGAATCTTCCCGAGTGGACGGAACACGCGACCATTGAGCATGGTAAAAAGCGTTTTCCTTGCTTCCAATGTGACAAGGCATTCTCAAGGTAATTAAGGTCTAATTGCACCATTTATCATTGGTAAAACGGGTTTTATTACGGATTATAGGAGATGTGATCGAACTCTCCATGTAGTGGAGTTCCACGAGGGACGAGAGACCAGAAGAGGTCCAAAGCCGCGCTTTCCCAGAATTAAAGCCATGAAGGTCTCAAACGTCGACAATTCTTCCCCTACTCCACGAGGTGCCATCATGTGTCCGCAATGCGGGGTTAAATACGCTACAAGACCGTCCTATAACAAACACATCAAGTACGAAGGGCCGCATCACGACACCAACTGTGCCTATAAGGATTGTGATTTCCAATGTAGGTGTACTAGTTAGATACTCTATTATCGGATTTTAACCTGTTTCAATCTTCCCTTAAGTCGAGTCCTGGGAGGAACACGAAGCTCATTTTAATGAGCAACACGATAGAAGGCAACTTTTCGTGTGCGGTTTTTGCCCCGCGGCGTTGGAGGACAAGAAATTAAAATTAGCTCACAGGTACGGATCTCCCCCATTTATAGTTTGAACATGTATTTTTAGCTGTCTTATTCTTAGGTTGTCCGAACACCGCGAAAGTATGACTGCGAACTTTAAAACTTGCGAAATTTGTGGTAAATCCACCTCGAATTTGGCGAAACACAAGCGAACCGATCATGCCACGGACGCACCTGGACATTGCACGATCTGCAGAATACAAGTTGAGGTAAGAAGCATTTGACAAAAAGGAAAGTATATATAATATCTTCTATTGGTTCAAGCCTTACAAGGCTAATTTAATGTCATTGTTTCAGAACCTCCGTTCCCACAACCTGCTCCACTGTGGTAACGTGAAATTGTCCGGTCCTTGCCCCAAATGCGAGAAGGTCCTGACGGCAGCTCAGCAGATGCTCCACGAGTGCGGCGAAGAAAACTCCATTGAAGCATATCGACAGGTCACTGAAGATGACACATTCCAATGCAACCTCTGCGACAGCAATTTTGATTCTCATAAAAGCGTACGGAATCATGTTAGAATTCTACACACTAAAAAGGTAAAATGAATTATTAGTAACGGATAGCATGAATTGCAATTTCCCCCTTACAGAACGAAAAATATCCCTGCCCAATTTGCGGAAGGACTTTCAGCTTGTTATCTACGCTCCGTACTCACGAAACCATTGTGCACAAAGATCTTGACGCCAACCCGGAGGGCTTCCCTTGCCCGCACTGCGACAAGATCTGCAACACCGCCGGCGGCCGTTTCTTCCACATCAAGACCAGGCACAAGGAGCCGTTTCCCTGCAGCGATTGCCATCTGCGCTTTGCCACCGACGAGAAGCGCATCGCGCACAAGGAGAGCGGCTCGTGCGCTGGGATACGCAGGTCCGAGTGCAAGTTCTGTGGGAAGAGGTTCAGGCCGAGGGTGCTGGCCAAGCACATTATCAACATGCACACACCGGATTCGGAGAAGCCTTTTAGGTGTCCGCACTGTCCAAAAGGTAGGATTTGGAATGTGCATGAATGACCATCACATGACGGCTTTTTTTTCTAGGATTTGCCCGCAACCAAAACTACGAGGAGCACGTGAACACTCATACGAATGCGCGGCCTTTCAAGTGCGGATTCTGCGATGCCAGGTTCAACAGCTCGTGCTCAGTCTCCTCGCACGAAATCAAGATGCACAACAGGAAGAGGAAAATGGACTATCCGTATAAGAAGCCGTGATTGCTGTGAAACTTGGTTATGAAGCTTTTAAAATGCATTTTCAAGTTACTATGTTGAATTCGGTAGGAATGTTATTACGATGCATTCCTTACTGTTGTACTGCTTTGTTTGTACCAATACTAGAGTGGTTTTGTAATGGATTTCAAGGAAAACTAGTTCCATACACTAGTTTTATCCATGATAATTTATTATCTTCTTTCAACATATGTAGAAAATCCTGAAAAAGACCGTATTCGCCCTCTTGGAGGGGGTGAAACACGATATTTTCACGATTTATGCAAAACAATACGAAATACTGGCTCTCAAATATATAACTGAAGGGAAAACGTGTAGCAGTATACGAAACATCAATATTAATCAGCAGGGACTTCCTCTTTGTAGCTGCTACCGGACTTTTTTCTTTCTTTCCAAAGGCTACACTTTTTTATATTCACCAGACCTTTGTATCACAATGCTTGCCGTTACTCAACACAGCCAGCAAAAGAGGTGACGGCGGCTTCATTCATATACCTCACTTTATAAAAGACAGATCTGAGATCTCTAAATAATGCAAAAACTGACACTGTACTAGTAATGCTCTTCTTTCTTCTTCCAACGACTTAGTGAGTGAGGTTGTGATAGACGCGCTTGCCCCACCAGGCTTCGAGATCGAATGGCTCAAAGTCTGCAACGAAAAGTGAGACATGTTATCTCTTGTAATCTGAGACGCTATGTAGCATTCCTTACCTCTGAGCGCTGGGTTCGTCTCCGTCTCCTGATAGTAGACGACCTTGCCGTCCTGACTCCCCTGCTTCTTGGCCGCTTCCATCTCGCCACGAACGCTCTCAAACGCTACAAAGTGATACACATGTAATTTAAATACGATGAAATGTGATCCTTGCTCGACTTACTCTCTTCGACAAAGCGCACGAGCTCCTCGTGGTCTGGACTCATGCTCTGCTCGGGCAGCGGCGGCTGCTGCTGCTGGCTGGGCGCCGAGTGCTGCTGCTGCTGCTGCACGTGTTGGTGGTTGTGGCCGCCGTGATGGTGCGAGTGGTGGTGGTGGTGATGCGGCTGTTGGTGGCCGTGGTATCCCTGCTGCTGGTGCTGTGACGAGTGGTAGTAGTGGTGCTGGTCACCTCTGCTCTGGTGGTACTGCTGGCTGTGGTGTCCGCCTCGGTAGCCTCCGTTGCCGTGCCCACCACGGCGGGGGTGGCCATGATAGCCGCCGCCATGTTGCTGCTGCTGCTGGTGGCCGTGGTAGCCTCCATTGCCACCCACCGAGTTCTGTCCCATGCTGGAAACAAATCTTGATGACTTCTGCTTCTCGCACTCGACCATGTTCCTGTTTCTTACCCTCTGTGCCCCTTGTTGGACTTGTCGTGCAGCGACGTGTTCTCCGACTTGCTTCCCTTCATGGTCATCAGTTACACGAGCATGGACCGGTGAGATGCGATGCTGATTTCTGCAGAGCTTTGATGAGGCAGCAGCCTTTTTTGTCCTTGTTTCGTGTGAAAAGGCTTTCCCACTTTTTTTATTTTTAGCTTTTTCAAGCCGAGTTCTTCTTTCTCTCTTCCAGCAGCAGCTTCGCTTGGACGTGCTCTTTTCAGTCCTCAGCTCTCTTTTCTACTTCCCAGTTCCTCTCCTTCTATTTCGCCCTCAGCTCGTCTCTCCTCCGCTGTCCATGCTGTGCAAATACGTCGACAACGGCGACGACGTAGCGGAGAAAGGAAGGAAAGAAGAGAGTCAAGCCGAGCATGCAGCGAAAGAACGGCGGGCGCGGGAGATATGAAGGAAGGGAAGCAAGACTGCAATGGGAAGGGAGAAAGGCCAGCAAGCCTTCGGAACAATTGGCAATGGGAAGAAGAAGGCTTGGAATGGAAGCTATTCAGACCGTCATGGAGAGAATGAAGTAGAGTGGGTTGGGACCCGGGGGACCGATGAAAGGAGGAGCGAGAGAAACGATAACGTCGCATGTGCAACGGTAATCCAACCTTCACATGACGCACAAACAAATCTGGATGTACTTTTATTTCGTTATTCTTACAGACGTAAATGCACTCAAAAATATTAAAACATGTTATAGGCACCGATAACAATGTTCAGAACGAGCAACACGGTGCCGACGACAGTGAAGGACAACGCCACTATGGAGCGCGTCGACCGGTCATAGCACGGCAGAAGCAGATCCGCCAGCACTCGCGCCATGTGTTGACCATCCAACATGAAGCAGGGCACCACATTGAGCACGGCCAGTGCACCGGAGAACGACGCGACATAGTGGCAGAGACGCTCGAACTGCTCGGGTAGCCGGGAGGAAAGGAAGCTGCTCAGCGGCACGTAGTCGCCAACCTCTGCCCCCGTGTAAACCTCGGCAACGTTGCCCACAAATAGGAAGTCGATTTTGTCTTTGCGGGACACGTGGAGCAGTCGAGAAACGTTGCTGGGAAGAGAGGGCTGCATACATGTGTGTTCGGTTGACAGACAGGGTGCAGTTGTCGCGTTGCATGCGTTCAAGCTCTTTTCTAGAGTGTTTCGGACGGGGAGACACGCTCGCTTCACTTCAGGCGAATTTGTCAGCTCTTTAAAACAAAGGCTACTGGCCACGCCTTCACTACCGCAGCACTCAGTCCCGCCGCCTTCTTCGACTATCACAGTTTGTTCCCCTGCCTCTTGAATCAGATCTTGATGGACGCAAAAACTGGCCATGGGCGCTTTTATGACTTCAACGAGGCATTTTCGCCAAGTCATGCTGTCTTTGACGGGACATCCGTTTATAGCGATGACAATGTCTCCCGCTTCAAGCCCAGTCGGACCTCGCAAGGCACTCGACGGGTCCACATAGTGAACTGCCACACCTTCATTGAGAGTGTAAAACGGAGCTGAGACCGTGGGAACGGAGAACAGCATCAGGTACGCGCACGCGGCCAAAGCCACATTGTGCCACACGCCAGCGGAAAAGATTCGCAGCTGAGACATCCTTCTTGAGGCAATGAGCTCGTCCGTCGGCAGATCCACAAAGGCCGCGGGCAGCGTGAACAGGACGAGCACGCCAAAACCAAGAACGCGCACGCCCTCGCATACCGCGGCAATAGCATGACCCGCCTCGTGGATTATGCTGCAGACCAGCAGTGTTATGAAGTAGTATCCGAGCTCGCTCAGCGGCAGGTTCACTCCCGGAAGAACTGGCTGCAGCACAATTTCCTGCTGTCTAGGCTGACCGCCTTCCTCCACTGGAGCATCAGCGTGCATGCCAGAACTCTTGATAATAGCCGACACGAGGGTCTTGACGAGCAGCACCATGGACGGTATGACAAGCAGGGCTGCCACCCAGGCGCCAATACTAAACCACACTCTTAATAGAGTTGGTCTCCATGTCCCTATTCGGGTGAAAGTTCTGTTTAAACCGTGCGTGTACCACTTCACTTGAGCTGGCTTTAGTTCGAGGCCGCATCCTCGTAGGAGAGCGACATAGCGCGAGCCCACACATCGTTTCAGCACAACATCTAATAGAAACACTGTGCTGTAGATGATCCCCACCACTGTCAATAACGTCCCAAATGGTGACATTGTGACGCACTGTTATCCTTTTTGGTGTCTTATAAATTTAATCTTCTGTCTCTTAGCTCTGATCACATTTTAATTCACTGCTGCGGTTGATATTCTTTGACGGGGGAAAAGTTCTTGTAGTATGTCTTTGTGAAGTCGACCATCATGTCGAGCGTGCACTCGGGCAGTTCGCCCACACGGCGCGCTGGGGACCCACCGTACCGGGTGAAGGTGGGCACGACCGTCTCTGGCGGCAGCACCGTGTTGTCCTCGATCATGCAGCAGTCCTTGAGGACACAGCGACGGCCCTGAAATGAAGAGAATTAATTCAACAGGTCCCAAAGTCATAACGTTAACTCACAATGACCACGTTCTTTCCAATGTAGACGTACGAGTTGATGACGGCTGCGTTGATGATGGATCCCTCCCCGATGTAAACGTGGTCGCCGATTTGCAACGGGAAGAAGGCCACTCTGTAAGAGTAACAAGGTAATGAACAAACTCGAATTCTACTTTTCTCGTTCTCACCCTTTGCTGAACTTCTTAAACGGCGGCCTGATGACAGCCTTTGACGCGATGACGCAGTGCCTTCCCACCCTGACGTTGGCGAGGTCCCCCCTGATGATTGCCTCCGACTGGACAATGTTCTTGCCGTTGAGGACAATGTTTTGGGAGCCGCAGAGGACGCTCGCTCGGCTCACGCGGTTGCCAGACGCCTGAAGAGAAACCAGTTGAGAGTACTAATAATGTATTATCGTTTCGCCTGCCTACCGTCTCAATGTACTCGGCCTTGTTGTAGGGGATTTCGGGGAGTTCCATGGCAGCCGCACTTGCACAAGAGAGACGCTTCAACGGCTGGATGAATGGAGGGGTGACGGTGGAGAGGAGGAGGAGTCGTGCCAAGGACGGGACAAGGACAGGCAGGGCATGCGGGGTCGGTCCTCCACAGGGGCGACGGGGCAGTTCGTGGCCTTCTTGAGGATCTCTTCACTCTTTTGTGTTTTTCTTGGATACGAGTTTGCTGAGTTTTGTACGCGTTCAGCCGATGATCTCGCTCTCGCTGGGTGGGTGCGGCAAAAGGAAGAAATGAAAGAGAAAAATGAATCCCGCAACCTCCCAGGCAAAAGTTCAACACAAGTCAAACAAAAAAGGCTGGACGAGGAAAATCAAAAAGTCCGACGACAAGTCCGAACCCCGAAGTGATAAGGAAAAAAACGGGAACAGGAGACGATGACGTCGAAGGAAAAGTTCCCAAGCTAGATTCTGAGAAGATGAATCCCAAAAGTAACTACTCGGTGGAAATTATATGATATCTGCAGAGCACCCTCAGTGAAGAAAGGCCGTGGAAGGCCTGAAAAAGGACACCGACAACAAATTCGCATGTGCACAGTTTTGAGACACTAAAGAAGCATTATCCTCGCTGCATAAATTTAACATTAGGCTGTGAGCTCATTGTGAAGTGTGAAGTTCTAAGCCGACACTTGAGGAGTAAAAGAGGCCTTTCTTTGGACAAGTCTCCGCCGACAAGAGACCAAAGTGTCAAAAAACTCGCCCGTGCATGGGGATCCAGCCACACTGCTGTCCTTACTTGAATGGACGGAGCATCACCGTCCGCGCGTGGATTTCGTCACTCCCCGCCGTCTGCTGCTACATTCCCTGCTACCACCTGATTGCTTTCTATTCTTCTCTCTCTGAGCCCAAGGACTAAAGAAGAAGAAGCCAAAGCAGGCCTTTCTACTCGCTCAGTGTCCTTTGGAACTCCTCTCTGGTTGTGCGTGTGAGTGATCCCCTCCCAGCTTCCATCATGGCGATGGGACGGCCCCTCAGGGTGCTGCACAACCTGCCCAACTGCGGCCCTGACACGCCCTACTCGCTCGTCATGGAGAACAGGAACCGGCCGCAGGAGGTGCTGCTGCTAGAGAACTATGCCATCGTCGCTCTGGGTACGTCTTGGAAGTAGAAAGAAAGTCACGGGACACATAGCAGAGAGAACGTCCATATAGTCGGGCCAAGAAAGGGTATATCGTAAAAACTCAATTATTACTCTATTGGAACGAGGTGTTATGAGCGTTTATTTTTGATGATGAGGGAAGAGTCCTTTTTATAACTTCATATCTTTCCTACGGATCGATAATGGGCTGTAGTATGAGAACGCGTGATGAGAATGAAAGGCCTTTTGGGAAGGACTTTATAAAAAAAGAGAAAGCAGAGTAGGATGCCAAAAGATGGAATCACACAACATTGCATGCTAATATGATTTCCCTTTTTCTTCAGGTCAGCCCGAATACGAAGGGATCAAGCGGCAATACGTCAAATGTGTGGATGCCCAAGGATGCCTTGGAATATTGAGAGTCAACGAAGGTAATTAGGGATTTGTACTTGCTTTGTTATTGTACTCACGGTGACTTTGCTTCTCCCCACACTTCTTTTCTTTTGCCTTCTTTTATATTAACACAATATGCTTTCATCTCGCTTCATCTCCTAGGAGCTGTCGGAACAGGTACGACAACGTCAAAGAACTGCATTGTACTAATCTGCATTCGGCATTAATCTGCATAGAAATGACACAAAATACAGCATTATACATATATTTATCCCTCTTTAGGCGAGAGCGTTCTCTATTTCCTCGTCCTCGTGACCGGCTGCTCCTCCGCCGGCAAGCTGGGCGCGTGCGAGATCTACCGCCTGACCAACGTGAGCATGATCTCCTTCCGCGGCAACGCGCACGACGAGGAGAAGGTCGCCGACATCAAGAAGCTGCTGACGTGCGGCACCTTCTACTTCGCGTGGTCGTCCACGGAGGAGCCCATCGACCTCACGCTCGCCGTGCAGAAGACCGCCAAGAAGGCGACCACGGATAATAGATACTTCTGGAACCGGATGCTTCACATTCCGTTCATCAGGCACGGGCTCGAGCCGAATAACTGGCTGCTGAAGGTCATGTGTGGGAGCGTTGAGATTAGGACGGTGTACGTGGGGTCCAAGCAGGCGAAAGCGTGTGTTATTTCGAGATTGAGCTCGGAGCGGGCAGGAACGAGGTATGTTCATGAAAAATATGTATAAAAAGTTATTGTCTTATTGATATCTTTCTTTCTAGGTTCCAAGTTCGAGGAGTTGACGATAACGGCTATGTGGCCAACTTTGCCGAGACGGAGCAAGCCATCTTTCTTGGTGATGAAGTTTCATCCTTCGTCCAGATTCGCGGTTCAGTCCCGCTCTTCTGGGACCAGCCAGGCATCAATGTCGGCTCTCACAAGATCCGCATGAGCCGCGGCCCAGAGCTATCGAGCGCTGCATTTGACCTTCACCTCCGTGCTCTCAAGGGAAACTATGGCAACCAGGCCATTGTAAACCTGCTGGGATCGTCGCTCGTGGGTAGCAAGGAGGGCGAGGCGACGTTATCCACAGCCTTTCAGACTCACCACAAAGCCCTGGAGCAACACCTGGACGTGCCTCACATCCTGTTCGACTACCACATGGAGGTCAAGAGCGGCAGCGATAAGAACCTTTCAAAGCTCAAATGTAAAGTGGCAAAGTACGTGGAGAAGTTCGGATTCTTCACTCGAAGGGGTCGCGATATTACACGCGAGCAGTTTGGCACCGTGCGCACTAACTGCACTGACTGCCTGGATCGGACCAACTGCGTGCAGACGTTCCTCGGTGCCGAGGTTCTGGGATTCATGCTTCAGGACTTGTCTCTGACGGACAAGCCCAATATTGTGTCCCGGTTCCAGGAGATGTTCAAGACGATGTGGTTGTCTAATGGAAACGAGCTGAGCAAGATGTACGCGGGGACTGGAGCGTTGGGAGCATCTTCAAAGGTATGACCATTGACTTCTACAGTATAAAAAATATTTTATTATTTATATTGTCATTCCAGCTCATTGACGGTGCTAGATCTGTCGGACGAACCATTCAAAACAACCTCCTTGACGCCACCAAGCAAGAGAGCATTGACGTGCTTCTCTTTGGAAGCTCCTTCAACAGTCACTTGGCGGACAGAGCGAGAGTTTTACTCCCGGGAAATTATATTAATGGTAAAGCGATACTCTCAATTTCATC
>LR139682.1:14186-26838 GCA_900659605.1 Tisbe holothuriae | reverse complement strand
CCCACTCTATCTCTCACTGCGCTCTCACTCAACAAGACACATCCTCCGCCTGAGACTCTCTCTCTCTCTCTCTCTCTCTCTCTCTCTCTCTCTCTCTCTCCTTTCCGCCGTCAGTTGCCTCGTGGCCTCCGGTCCGAACAGAAGAGAAAGATAGATTGCTCCTACTTTCGTCTCAAAGTGAAATTGCTTCTTATCAGGATAAAACTCGAGAATTCCTCTTCTTCCTCCTGCTATTGCATCTGTCGCTGTCTGTAAAGCGAATGTATTCAAAGATTATACAAGAAAAATCAGTTTTGTAAATAAAGAAAGGGGTTATTTGCAGTGTGCTCCGCGTACAATTATATGAGTGGTGTTTGATCTCGCTAAACATGGATCGTATAACATTAGCAATCAGTGAGTGAAAATAGTTTTGTGTGCGTACAACGACGTGCTACCGGGAAACGTATATCCAACCGGGAATTTTATCATCAAGTATTATTTTAAAGGTAAGGAGCTTAAAATAGCGTCGGTTGAAAAGAGAAGCTTACGTACAATAATTAACAAAATCCATCCATTCCAATTTAACTGAACAAGCTTTTAAAAGTTAATTATCCTAGTCTTAAATGTGTTTCATTCTCCCACAGTGTCTAAAAAGGCCCTCCTTAATTAGCTGTCATATCCGAGCATGAATGATTTCAAAGTCAAGAGACGCATGACATATGATTATAGAGCTATTATTATTATTATTGCTACAGAGACAAACATTTTCAAAAAGTTTGACACAATCTCTCGCGCTTCCCATGAGAGAATAAGCGACAGAAATGCCTCAAGAGAACACAAACTTCAAGTCCTTTTTGAATTGTTAATGAAGACTGTTTGTTGCGTTACGTTTTTTCACTTAAAATGGATGAAGTAGTTCCGCGTGTAATTGTGGGGTAATTTGACTGAGAGCTTAAGCGCGTTTCTGTTTATATGAACGAGAAAACGCCCTTAAAATGGGGGCTTTTTGGAAAAATTACAACATGCATATGACTGTCCTTTTTAATGATTTTCCTTAAAAAGGCAGGTTAAATCCTTTTTATATATCATCTATTATTCACAACATATTACAAAAGAGTGTGCAGCACATAATGTGTATTTTTAGTGTTGTAAGAACCCTCGTCCATGATTGATAGCCTAAACTAAGACTGAGCCTTCAATAAGAGACTCAGCTCCAATGATGAACTATGCCGGGCCAACAGCACTCTGGGTGGTGGTGCATTGTTATTAGTAGTAGTGCTTGTTTATATGCCTTCTAGACTCTATCGGTTTCTGGCACTAGACAGGATATATGTTTGTGTATTTCACATGGCCTTTTGTTCTAGCAGTCATTTTGTCGAGTGTATTTTTAGCTTACCGCAGAGCGCCAGGATGAGATTTTTTGCCCTTTTTTGTCGCCGTAGTGGAAGCTCAAATAATAAAACGTATCGCGTGTTTAACGTAATACCACGAGGAAGGCCAGCGGGATAATTATTCCCTCTTATAAACTTCTTCTATGTGTGTGTGAGAAAAGAAGGCAGCGTTTATAATAGCAAGGTCTTCATATGAAAGGGCTTCCTTCTTCTTTTTCGCCAATACTATTACTACCAGCAAGCCCTTCATGACGGCGGTAAAGAAAGGAAATTGCGCTCTAGAGGCCACTTTTTCAAGTTCAAGACTCGGTGGGGAGCACGTCAATGAATTCAAGGGAAGGAAGAAGTGATTAAGGCCCCGTGCAATGAATGTGGGTCACACGACATCTGCTTTAAACTTGTTTCTTCCGCTCATCATCGTTTTAAATGAAGATGAAGAGTGCAGTTTGTTGGAAAAGAAGAACTTTCCGCGTAAAACGGCATAGTTCATACGGCATGAGAGCACTTTCTTGCGAAAATGGGTGTATTCAACTCTATTACTGCTGGTAATATGATGCATTGCAATGTCTTTTGGTGACAGTGCAATGTGTGGGGAAACTTTCTCCGGCTGAAAGCATTTCGGGCGAAATCCATCAATTTAATGCTTTATATCTCCTTTGAAGTCATATATGCAGACTGTAATGGTTGCATAATTATTATGTAATTACAGGGTACGGAGAGTAGTACAGTCGTATTGGTAATAAATCCAAGTACGGTTGGAATTTCTAGGCATGTATGACAGCGTCTACAGAAACACAGTGGTTCCATAATCTTACTTGTTTGTGAAGCAAAGACCATTTAATGTTAGATTATCCCGTAAAAGAAGACAACAGTGTAGACTTTGGGAAGTGAGGAGAAAATAGCTGAGCGACGCAAACTATTTATCCATTAACTGCCGCCTCTCTCTACTTTCCTTATTTTGCAAGCAAGACATTTTCGCCGCGCGAGAAAAGCAGGCAAAATTGCCGCTTAAATTGCAAAAGATAATTTTCTCGTAATTGACCTCTTTTGCCGACTTTTGTGACCTCTTGTTTGTCGTGTGCACAAAGTATATGCACTTCAATTTCCCCCTCTAATATCTCGTTATATCTGCTGTCGGAAATAAATAAAAGGGCAAATTGATTAATGACCCGAAGATATATAATACAGTTTCCCATCCCAGAAGAGAGTGGAAAGCATATGATTAATGTGGCTGAAACTATGAAAAGGGTTTGTGTGTGTGCACGTTAATGACGAAGCAGGAAATAATCAAATTTCGCGTTTGCATTGACTTTTATTATTGACGTAACTTTTGCTAATAGCAATTGTGTTGAAGTTTTTGTCAATTAATGAATCCGTTGATATTAAATGCACATATTGAACTTGAAAAAGTACTACTAGATGAATGAAAGGCCAATTTGATAAAGTACTCGATAGAAGCACTCGATGCATTTAATGGGTCCAAATTTGCTGCTAATCTTCCTTCATTGAGATGTGCGTAAGGGCTGCTGTCGATTTTCCAGGTTAAATGCATTTTTGGTTGCACTATCTACTTTATGTGTCTTGATGGGCTGAGCAAATCCGTTTAAGCAGCACGGCCATCTGCAGGAGGAGGAGAAGAGTGAGAGCTCAGCTCTAAGCCAATAAATTACCATCCTTCTCCTCTTTCTACCTCTCCTCTGCTACCACAGCGGCAGTATTATATGGCGTTTTAGACGCAGTAAAGTAGCTCAGTAAAAGAGAGGAAAGTGGGGTAAACCCCGTAGATGTGACCAGGCAAGAGTTAAGCAGTTAAGCGGAAGCCTTCGATATACAACATGTATAGAAGAGGATGCAACCAGCTTTACTTCGTTAAAAACGACTTTAGAGGAAGCTTCCCTTATCTCAGAGAGTGTAAAAGTTGTGTATCCGTGCGATAGATAGTAGTAAAATGGGGCTAGGCTTAACTTGCACTTTTCCAAGGGAAGAAACGAGAACGGTTTCTTGAGTGCATCTTAACACTATATTCAAGAGCCTGATTGTCGGTAGAGAATAGGAAACCGGGCTCTGACCGGCACGTGCAAAGGCGTGGCACAGGAAAATCCTTCTTTGATTTGTAGAGTCCAAAGTCCGAAATCCCCGGAGGCCAAGAAAACTCTCGCAATCTCAGCTCTCCCATGACACTCTCTGCCCTCATTGTAAAATACGTGATTGTGAGCTTCATACTATCTCTTCTTGACACCGAGAAGAGCCTTTTTTCAAGATGTTTACGTTGGCTGGGGTCAGGAAATCCCGTTAAATCCAAGGCCAAACAGAATCAAAGGGCGAGAAATAACAAAGACATTTTTGAGGTCCGTTTCCGTCTCGTGTCAAAATGAATGAGTGCTCGTTTTTCCTCTTCTCAGTGGTAATCCTAGTTAGCCCCGATTATGGTACGAAGACCATCTTATGAGGCGCTAAAACCCTTTTTTAAGAGAGGCTAAAATGTGTACAAATGGCTTGGAAGATAAAAACAAGTGCCACAGAAGAGAAGATGTCATAACAAAGTAATTTGGTAGCAGAGTGTAATTTGCAGCTCTACTTTGAAGTTAGATTTATGTACCCGAGTGAATATCAATAATGCATTGCCACAAAAGTGCTCAAACGGGGTACTTTCGTAAGCGTAAAAAGGCATAAACATGAATTATGCAACATTTCAACTTGTTTTTGGCCTTCTGTATGTTTAACTGCTCTTTTGTAGCTATACTTGATTAAAGATTAAATAACCTTTTGGTGTCCCTGAAACGCGTTCTAAGGCCCTTTTTGCACCCGCATAAAGGCTTTTTTTGCACACAAGGTACTTGTAAAATATTATCAACTTCTGAAGCCCTCATCTTCAAGTGCTTTTGAGACTACTCTTCTGATATGTCCAGCACGCCTAAACCTGGCTTCAATAGAAGAAAGGGAAAAAAACTTTCCATCTTTTCTCTTGGAAGAAAAGTTTTCTCATCAGCGGCATCTTATTTCCAAGACAGGGATGACACATAATTACCTTTAATTGGAATAATTATATGACATAATTACGCGTACTATGATGATTAATTGGAATTAACAAAGGTGTTTTATTGGACACACTTGTATTTTTCAAATAGTAAGTATGACTGCACAATATGACTGAAGGTCCGAGCTACAGAAAAGGTCACTATTACCCGGCCCGACATATGTGCAATTATTAAATATGAGCTAATTGCTTTTAGAACATGACTTTTTATGAGCAATACGCATGCAATAATGGCTTTAGTATTTGTTCCACAGTATGAAAAAGGTCAGCCCTGTTATAACGTTATCTCTACCGATGCGTAAGCTCCCTTCTGGTCAATCTTTCGCTGCAGCCATTTTGTTCACCGATTGGCTTTCAAGGACAAACTTCCTTTTCTCACTTCCTCGGAACTTGTAGTAGATTGCAACCACTTTTGTGCAATTCGGCATAATTGCAAAATTACTGCCCTAGGTGAGGACAGGATGAAAAAACTTTTGGCACATTTGTCAAGCGCAAACATTAATTGTGCTCTTGCGTATGGAGGAGAAGAACTGAATCTAGAGATTTATTATTGGAAAGAAGTTGCCGATAATTCATTGGAAAGTTGGGACGAAAGCTGAGGCCTTGTCTAAAGTATCCTTTCCAGGGAAACCTCTTTTTCACAGCATAACGGAGCGGAGTTGAATCACTGAATACGATGACATAATATACTTTTCAGAGACTAGTAATACCAGTTTTGTAACCGAATAACATACAGTTACATTGTAACGTCGTTCTCGTTACTGTAATCCTTCTACAGCCCATATATTGACTTTTGTGCTCTCGAATCTCGATCCACCCATATCATTAAGAAGAAAAAGTCTGATCTAATCAATCACATGCAACACTTTTTTCTTCTTCTTCATCATCTTCTCAAGTCGAGACGTGAAGGAGAGAATCCGGACTGGGTTTCTTAAAAATATACTTCTTGTGGTCTTACTAAAACTTTTTCAGACTATGCTCCGATTAATGTTATAGAAACTCAACCTTGCCAAGAAGTACATTTTCTCTATACTACTGATTATTTATTATACACACTTTGAGGCATGACAGGCTGCACGCGATGCCCATTTTATCAACAAGAAGGCCTTACACAGGGCTTAATTAAAGAGATATTGATAGAATACGCAGTAAAAATCAATTTCCCGCGTTTAAAAGCTTTGCAGTACGCATTATTATATTATGTGAAGAAATAGCTATTTTTATCTCCTTTCAACAGGCACAGGAGACAGAAAATGTATCTCTACACACAAAGCCTTTTAGGAAATTGACTAACGCAAGGTTTTAAACGACACTCTTTTGTAGCCCAAGTTAAGCATATTATTTTTGTGCAAAAGGCACTAATTTCAAAGACCATTAATCAAAATTAAATTCCAATCTAGCTTCATCACTGGCTTTTAAAAACAGCGGGCAACACATGGGTTAAATTAAACAAAAGGGCACTTTTTGAAGGTTGTACTTTGCAGAAAAAGTGGAATTTGCATGCGATTCCTTCCGAGTCAAATGGTACAATATAGTAAAATATTTCGTTTGTTACGCAAACATTCGTGGAAATGTATCCACTTCTTGTAATTAGTAGAGTATCATCTTGAGTATCAAAACAAAAAAACTTTCTTTCCTTTGGATCACTGCTTGTGGTCTGAAGGCAAAACAGATCAGAGGGAGATTTTCCAAGAATCGAGAGTAAAAACTACGCTTAATCAGCTACTGCGTGTCTTTACAGTTTCATAATCTCCAAAGGTTTCTCTCTCTCAGCACTGGGAATCAAATAACAAGCTTTCTCCCTTCTTTATCTAACTCAAGTAAAGGCCTTGTGCTGTTGTTATATAGTTGGCCTTTTGTTGTGCTTTTTGGGTGCATTTGAAAGATTAAACCGTTCCGTCTTCTACATGTCTTTGTACGATGCTAAGATACCGGGAGAGGCAGAGGGGGCGGAATATCTCAAGATTGTTTCGGTGCTTTACAAGAGCTTTACGGTTATGTAAAGTGCATCAAATGCTTTATTTGGCCTTCACTGTGGCATCAGATTTGCAGGTTCATTCATCAACTGTGGGGAAATAGAAGGTTAAATGCAATATGGGAGTGAGAGAAAGAAGAAACTGGAGATTTATTTATTATCGGAAAGGTCGCATTACAAGTTATTATTGTTGATGAATTGTAGCTTTTTAATTAATGATCTGTGGAGTGCGTTTATAGAGCTCGGGAAATTGCGTTTTTCTCCAACAGTAGAAAGGGGTTCTTAATTGAATTACGGTGACCTTATAGAAAAACGGGTAAAAGGGAGCAACAAAAACAGATTAGGCCATAAAATGGAATTGCTTGAAATGGATGTACCAGAAAACAAAACACAAGGCCAGAGATATAATAAAAATTGACCCAATTTCAGTCTTGACTTAGGACGAAAGAAGTCCTTATTGCCTGTTTTTGTCGGTGACCGGATAACTCGACACCATACATAATCGACACCACGATTTTTTCGCCACAATACTACCTCGACACCAAGCAAAGTCGACACCATGCAAACTTGACATCATTTTACTCGACACCATGACAACTCGACACCATAAAAACTCGACACCATAAAAACTCGACACCATGTACATTCTACATCACATTCTTGACACCATAACAGTCTAAGCTGCTAAAAATTGTCAGTGTGTTTGTCCATCACGCACGCTCCAATATACAGAGTCTAGTCATCGCAAAATATGGTATAAAGCGGCCGAGGACACCAGTACATAAATTTTCGACATCAGTAAATAAATTCAACTAGAGTATATAACTTCAACACCAGTTTATTATCTAAACAAAGAAAATCTAGGAGATATAACACACTTTGTTGTTGAAACAAGGTAATTGTTTGTAATGTATGAAGAGTGTCTTGCACTGAATACCAATTGTACTAGAATCATTCTTATCTACAGTAAATGAGTGAAGAATTTCTTGTCACTGGTTGTGACTAGGAAATCCCTCATACACATATATTTTAGAGGTTTTTTAAAGGGAGATGCACATAATTTATGTCTAAGCTATTATAAGGATAATCACAATATAGGAGAGACGCATAAAATTTATGTCTGAGGCATTGTAATGTTCATTACGAAAATACTGTATACAAGTTAACTCCATGGTGTCGAGTTATGTAGTGGTGTCCAGTTATGTAATGGTGTCGAGTTATATAATGGTGTCGATTTGTATGGTGTCAAAAATGTAAGATGGCGAAAATGTATGGTGTCCAGAATGCATGGTGTCAAGTTTGAAATGTGTCGAAAAAATTGTGGTGTCGAGTATGTATGGTGTCGAGTTGTCATGGAACCGTTTTTGTCACCCGACCATGACAACAAAAACAAGAAGAGAGAATATTACTACATAAATTCGTGACTGTCTCTCCTTTTTCAGCACTACTTTCGATTATATTACTACTACTACGACTCGGTTCAATTTGGCTAATGAATATTGCTGAGGAAGAAGAAGGCAATTCCTTTTCTTCCTCCTGAATGAGCTTCCCAAACGCGCGTTATATGCGTAGAAGGCATTGCCAAAGTGATTGAATCACCGAATAAAAGACGCCGTAAAATGTCCAAAACGAGGCTTTTTCAGGCAAGAAAAGTTTTGCATGACCTTGATAAGGCGGACATGTATTTACAACAAGGGTATGTTGCGGACAAACGGAACACCAGGTGGGAAATATGCATAAACATGTGCAAAAAGTTGGGGACGTGGGAGAATGACACAGTGGTTTCAGAGCTAAATATTAACTAAAATGCGGAACAATTTGTTTATAACTTGCAAATTGTTATTGTACTTTCTCCGTTTAACAAGTTTTAAAACTATTGCTAAGGCCTCATTGTAGTTGCATATTTCACACTGTGCCTACAAGACCATAACTACAGCTACTACATCACGCACAACCCCTCCAAAAACAACACTCATGAGCATTTTATGCGCAGCTACTCAGCTCTAACACTCCCTCTCGTTTATACAGCACACTTGAAGAGAAAAATGCATTTTTGCACCACTTTCCTTCTCGAAAGCTCTGATAGGACGTTCTTCCAAAGCTCTCTCCAAGCAAATAAGCCATGTAGATCGTATCAGGGGTGTCAGAAAACAATGCAGTTGACATAAATAATGGCAACCCTGGCAGGATATATGTCATTAAATCCTTAATCCGTGAACCAGGGTAACGAAGGATATTGCTTGTTACATGATGAGCCAACTTTGCCTCTGGCGGAGCTTTCATTTTCACATGTCTGCAATCATAACCTATGATTACATGTTGCACAACAATCGATTCAAAGTGCAGAAGTATATCCTTTTTATACTCTCCAGCCAATTCAATTCAGACATAGAAGACTAGGAACCGCAAAGTGGCCATTTCCTTGCTTCTAATCGAGTCTTCTCTATTTCCTTATCAGCACCTTCTATAGCTGCTGAGCTGGACTTGACGCAAATGGGCAGAGATCACTCACTCTCACTCAACCGGGCATACATGCCCCACACACCCAAGTATTAAGTTGTATGTGGTGAGGTACAACCAAGAGTTAAGAGAGGCGAGCTGGGAGGAGAATAATAACACTGGAGGATATAGAAAAAGGGGCCATTTTTCTCTCCAGAGAGGTATCAAAGGCTTTAGAGTCATGGTAGTAAAAAGGGGAATTTTGCGACGTCGTCCTTTTTTGTTTGTTTAATCCTGTTATTATTCCTTCAGAGGACTTTTCATGAAGGGAATAACATATTTTGAACCTGAGATGAGTAAACGTACATTTCACCTCTTTTCAACCACTTGACTGCAGATGAAAAAGTTTTTAAAGGAATTTTTGTTTCTTCTTCTCACGCGTTTGCAAAACTATTTCCCCTTCTTTTTGAGAATAAATTTCTCTCTTCCGAGAGAAACAACATTCATGCCATAGTTTTGCATGTTTGCTTTGGTCGCAACAAACAAGAAACGTGTTTATTCATTGCGACATTGCTGCTGGAGATGGAAATAAGGGCAGCAGAAAACAATTCCGCCACTTTCATGTTATATTGATTGTACACTGTAAGTAGGACATTACATGAAACCACTGTGCCACGTTCTTTCCTAATTTCATCCACAGTGTTCCGCCCTCTTCCGTTTTTTGCCATTCCATTAACACCATTCTTGGCATTGTAATAATCATCTAACCCCATTTCTAGATCACTTGGTCAAAGGAATGAGAATAGAAAGAAGGGGGTGAGAACATAAACTAGAGCAAGGAAAGTTATAATATTGACCAATCTATGCATTGAATGTATTGCGAAACGGGGGGAAATTACAACTTTGCGACCACTTCTACTTTATTTAACCTTCCTATCTATGGCTCAATCACATGAAAAGTGAAGGGCCATAAATTACAACCTTGTTAGAAAGGAGTGGTCAATATGTGACCTTAAATTCCTTTATGTCACTATACGACAGGAAACAAAAGGGTCGGCGGACTGTAAATAACGAATACTTTTACTATGCATGCGATCGTAGTAAGCGCCGCGATTTTTAATTAGAGGGAAGAACTGTTTCATATCAAACGTCAATGGGAGTGAACTTTATTTACATTTTAGGCATGAATGAGAGGATAGGGTTGCCAGATTGTTTGAAGCATTACATATCGAAAGATTTAATGGCAACCCTTACATGCAATAACATGACTTCTCTATGTACTTTTATGCATTTTGACTTTTCGTACCCTTCGTTTATTGCATATCTTATACTTCAGGCGCGATTAAAGGCCACATCTTGACCTTAAGGCTTCTTTCTTCACTCTCTCTCTGTATATGTGTGTGCAATAAA
Source organism: Tisbe holothuriae (assembly GCA_900659605.1). Classification (NCBI taxonomy): domain Eukaryota; kingdom Metazoa; phylum Arthropoda; class Copepoda; order Harpacticoida; family Tisbidae; genus Tisbe; species Tisbe holothuriae. Next base: position 16,607 of record LR139682.1, on the reverse strand, counting down.
CATTAAACATATGGTGCGACCACGAAAACTTTTTCCATGCTACAGTGGTACCAGTCTGGCATAAGGAGGAGAAGTAATTACTCAGTGTCGGTGCGGGAGAAAAATGGAAAATATATACGAATGAAGAAGAAAGGTGTATTACGCTAACTGCATGAAGTACAATTCCATTCGTACTCTTCATAGACCCATGCATAACTTCATGATGATGTCTTTATGCCCCAATAAAAAAGGGTTTTATCACCGTTTGAGCAGGCTTAAACGGTCTTTTATAACAGCGTAATGACCCTTTTAAAAGCAGATTTACTCCTTTCCATGAATAGACCTTCTCTAATTTATAGCGTTATCAGTCGCTCAGCCAGACGACGACGATTCAATGGTTGAAATATTCATGCATATTTTTACAATACTTTGACAGTTTCCTTTTTAAAGTGGCTCTAAATTTTTGCCAATATTTGGACCAACCAAAACTTACACAAGTTATAAAAGAGGACGTGTATTGTACGTTCATATTGTTCCTACCCTACTTTTGCACTTTTAATGCGGTAAAAGCGCTCTCAGTTCATTTATAACCCACATATACAACTGACTTTATCACAAGCCAATTATTACGTACGTATACTTACTTCAAATCCTGCTGCTGCATATTTGTAACACATCTCAAGGACTTTCATGTTGTACATTTTATAGGAATGTGTGCTTCTTCTTCTTCTAATGAGGCCTCTTTTACAAAAGCTTTTCTCCTCCAAGAGAGTCGGAAATCAAGGGCTCTTTTTTGTGTGTGCCCTTTTATTTCTACAATCATGGCCTTAAGATATGCACGCTGCTGCTTGTAACGAATGAAAGAAGAAGCCTACGGGAATAATCAGATTTTGAAGCTGAGTTGTGCCAACTGGAGCTGAAACGGAGTTTTTGACTTTTTCTTCTTTCTTCAAAGGAACGAGAAGAAGAAAAAGAAGAAACAGCAGTGCATTGGTTTGGAAGTATTTTAATAATAATGTCTATCGTTTTATTATAATAGAGACACACTGGTTTGGACACTTAAATAATTATATTACTAATAAATACTTAATAGTTATATAATGCTCCCTAAAACGAAATAGTGCTGACTTGCACCATTTTAAACTTTCATGTATGCGATTTTCCTAAAAGAGAGACGTAGAAATCATAATTGGATTTTATAGCCATCGTCACATGGGAAAACTTTACTGCAGTATTTTCCCCACCTGAAATTGAACGAACACACACATTTTACACATATAAAATGGCGGCATAAATTCAAACCATTCATCACTGAATTGAAGCCACATTCTCTATTCAAACAATGCGACAAAATTGAATATGTATTTTATTGCGGTGATGTCAAAACGGGGAGAGGACACACATGTCGTATAATAATATCATCATGTTATTCTGGCATGGCATACGCTGTTTGAATGTCAATTCAGGATTTCTCTTTCTTTTGATCTTGGGCTTGTTCTCTGCTCTCGCTTGGTCTGTTCACAACAATCAAGGGAAAGGACGAACGGGAGGAAGAGGGGGGAGGAGAGAAGGGACGTTTGTGGTTGTAGAAGACGACCTAGATGTGATGCATGGATATATGACCTCTGGATATGTAACAGAATAGCTGCAAATACAATACTTTGAACATGCAAGAGGTATGTGAATGGATGCTGCATGTACAAGTAAGAAGAGGGTTCAGATCCAGGGGCACATTTCCATGTTTTCTTGTTCTTCTTCATCTCGTTGAGGGCCTTCTTGTGTGTTTTCCCTGTTGTCGATTGATGACCTCTTTCATGCTTCATGGGAAAAATGCTCAAAGATGCGTTAAGTTGCTTCTGGGTGCAAAACAAGAATTTAATGTGCTACTAAAGAGTTTAAGTGTAGATAAGAGTATTCAATGTGAAGCACATGAAAGAGCCTTTTCAGGCTTGTATTCATAAGCTTGTTATTGATTATTGGGTGCGAAGGCACATTTGCAAGGTTTTCTCCTCCTTTCAGACCCGTTGAAGGTGCGAAAACCCTTCTTTGATCTTCAGAGAGAAACACCTTCAGATGCATAAAACATGCGCTGCAAAGGAATCGTCATCGAAAGGCAGCAAAAACCGACAGAAAAGTTTTCTTCCTGCGGCCGAATGGAAAACTAATTTTAGCCAACGACTGGCTTTCGAGTCTGAGTAGTAGTGTGGAAACCTATTCCGTCAGAGAGTCAGACACAGTTTTGTTGCTAATAGTCAGCGATCCCTGAAACGCAGTCTGCTCCAGTCAGTTTCAACAAAGCTGTAAGGAAGGCCAATGAGGGGGGAGAGAGAGAGAGAGAGAGAGAGAGAGAGAGCATCTTGCCGCGCGTGTGGCAAAATTGTAATGTTTTTTTTCTGGTGTTTGTTGGTAAAGTGCTCGATAGTTTTAGAGCTCACTCTTCTC
>LR139681.1:0-26861 GCA_900659605.1 Tisbe holothuriae | reverse complement strand
CAGTGATACCCGCAGTGTCACACTTTAAACGAACCGAGAAAATCTGAGAGAGAGAGACACAGAGAGAGAGAGAGAGAGAGAGAGAGAGAGAAAGTCGGTCGCAACCAGTCGAACGGAACAGATAGCTAAAGATAAAACAAGAAAATACGAGATGGGTGGCAGTGTGCAGTATAGGTAGTAGCTAGCTGCTATTACTTCCTCAAAAGGGGGATCTACTGAACAGGGAAAACAAGAAAGTTTAGGGAGTATTTTTGTCTGATCAGCGGGGTGAATCGCATGCCAACATGGAGCATATATTAAGCAAATTAACCCTCTTCTCTGATGCTTAATATCCTCGTAAAAAGAGTCTTGATTTTGCAGCAGACGCGTCTGAGGAAAATCAACGTTTTGCTCCTCCGAATTTGTCGTAAATGTCACAATGTGCACCTGAATTGCGACCCATGCTGAAGGCAAAGAAAAAAACGTTAGTGTTAAAAGTCAAAAGTGGGAGGAGGAGAAAGAGTCCTATTAAAAATATCGAGTCTAGACGAAATCATAAAAGTCAGCCGGAGAAAATGTTAATCGCTTGCACGTTTTTGAGCAAATACTCGGAGGAGTTATTGCCATTATAACGAATTTTGGAACGTTACGTTTTGCGAAATGTTAAGAAAGTTTTTGATTTAATCAGGTTTGATCGAATTATCTCATCACAGCAATTATTGCAACAATCTTCTTGTCAGGATTTTGTTTGGAAGACGGAAACATGTAATTCAATTGTGCAAAAAACTTTTAACGGGATTATATTTTTATAAATAGACCGAGTTTGCAAATCGGAGGCAGTTGATATAAAATTAGAAAAGAATACAGTTTTTGCACGAATTTCAGTGCCAAAAAAGTTTTTGCGTGCAGAAAATGGTAGAAAAAAATAGCGCGCAAAACACATTGAGAATAGGAGCTGGCATTTGAAATGTAAAAGTGGCCCCTTTTTGTACGATCCCCACAGTCGTAGTAGTAGAACACATATACAAAAAAACAACGCTCACGCAATTCAAAAATAAGAAGGAGGGATGGACACCAAATTGGACATTGTCGGCAAAAAGTCTGCAAAAAGCGCGCAAATTCTACCCCTTGAAACGGTTTTTGCACAAGTCTCCCCCTCCCCCCGCCATTCCGTGTTCGGGTTTCTTCATTCCCGACGAGGTTAGAGGCTTTTATTTACTATATAACGTGGTTAAAGTTGACCAGCCGGGATTCCCCGTCTGGTGTCGTTCTTTCCGGTCTGTTGCCACGCCCCTTCTGGCACCGGCTCCCGTCCCGCCCACTGTCGCGTTCGGCGCCGCTAACGTTGTAAAAAGTCACCCTACCCTGCATTTGGTGCCACAAATACTATGCATACACATAAAGGAGGTCGACCAATATGATAAATTTGAAAATGGTCTTAAAAACGGTTGACGCCCAGACAGTTCCATGGTCGTAAAACACAGGGCTGGGAATTATACATATTCTGCCAAGTGTCTTTTTGGGGACAATAAGTTGGTTTTAGCCCCGAATGAATAAGACCTCATGGTGTTACACTCCATATAGCTCCATTAAAATGCAGTTTTGGAGCACTCAGTTGGACACTTTTAAGGCATTTTACGCGCTTTTCTCATGGGAAAAGGACGCTCAGATCATAATTCACAAATGAAACAGTTGGATATTGACTTTTAAAAGTTTAAAAATGTGTTTAAAATGAAATTGCATGTTTCTCAATACAGACTTATATTTGTTTAAATGTCAATATGCCAAGTTCATTTAGAATTCTAGGAAAATATAAACTTTTGCTTTTCAAACTCTTCACATGTCAGGTTCAATATTTGGAGATATTTATTTGATATAAAGTTGATTAAAATCGATGGCGTCATTCCAAATTCAAGACTAATGAAAAACTTTTCAAACTCGGATATTTGAAGGGAAAAAGTTTCCAAAGGTTTCATCCTTTTTTACATGCCAAATTAACTTTATTCCATATATTGCTACCTTTGAGGGGGCATGAAAAACATGTTTTGGCTCCCACTGATAATTAGCATAACATGATATAATGTTCACGGGCCCCTTTTAGGCACCCTTTTTATAACACGGTATTACGACAGTTTTATGCTTTTATAGTGCTTTCTCTTGACCGTATACTCTGTCATTACACGACCGGTCCGAGGTATAAAAAGTGCAAAAATCCCCCTTTGTGTTGTAGTATAATAGACATTAAAGTTTATAATATCAAAACCACCGCAGAGGAATTTAAGCAGGATTTTTACCGTCGTAAAAGTCAGATTCGCCACTTTTTAAGAGCCATTGTAGAGTGTTAAAAAAGGCGCTTTTGACCACATTCAGGCCTCTTTTTCACAGGCCACAATCCGTTTTAAGGGATTATTTTATAATGGATGTAATGTGGGTACCAGGCATAAACTTGTATGGAAAGGGAACACAAATTATTAGATTTTGGAATACATTAGATTTTGTATTAGTACTATGTAGCACTATAAAATTAACCCGACCCGAGTTTGATTACCACGACCACCTTGTCCAGAGGTCTCATTCGCCATGATGCACCTCTGGCATCCCATCAAATCTCTACCATGGCTTGCGTTTCTTCATTTATGGGTCGTCTTACTTAATTCAGGGCTGCCAGACAACTAGAATTGAACTCAAGTAGTATATTAATTGTATAATATATGTAAACACTTGACAGACAGAGTGGCAACCCTTAAAAGTGTGTCTCAAACGTGAGAATCATAAAGCGACTTCGAACACCTCATTTCTGCTGCTTTGTTCTCCTCTCATGCTGTGGCCATAAAGTGGAATAAATTTGTCTCTAAAATCGTGACAATGAAGAAAGAAAGAGAGAAAAGTGCTCTGACCATAGTCGCATAAGCACCACATGAACATTATTACTATCATTATGATAAGAACAAGGCCTGGTGTTCCGCTTTTTAAAGAGCTACATGGGGAAATTTGCAATTCAATTTTATACAGAGGTAAGAAGATCTCTTATAGTGAGATTATCAGGCCGTCGACATGAATCCCGTTACAAAAGAAAAATTCGTTCCCTCTCCTCGACTTTGACATCTTTATTCGTGCTCGTTAGGATAAGACAAGAAACCATTTTTCGATTAACTTCTGCTACCAAAAGGGATTTCCCCTCCTCCTCCTCCCACTTTTCGGGTTTCAACAGACAAGAGCAGGCTTCTTTGCTGATGACATTTTCCTGCACTAGGCTACTCCTCCATATGCTCAAATAACTACTACACTATGCCAAATATACTGTGCGAACAGAGCCTAACTTAGCACAATTGGGCGGAGTTCCCTTCATATATTTATCACTTGTACCTCCAATTATCAACACGTGCATTTCCAATATGGTTAGACAGTCATAAAGTAGTTGAGTACTCACCAGTACGGCGATGTAGTGTCTGTCCAGCTGCGAGAGCGGCCCCTCCCCGGCCAGGAGGTGCGTGTGCGTGTCCACGTAGATGTGCATGTACTTGGGGTGGGCGCTCATGGACCGCCAGACAAAGTCCAGGTTGTGCGGGTTCGAGGGGCTCAGCGGCTGAGGGAACTGGAAAATAGAAATTACAAGATTGATTAGAATGGCGATTCATTAATCAAAATTATAGTTAGCTTATCATATCGCATGTTTGGAATAAAAGTGCATAAGGTTTTGACTTTTGACCGCAGGGAAAGTTGACAATTAGACTAATTATCTGATATGTTGGACTGGGATTAATTGGAGCAGAACCGATCTAATTGTAATTACGTTTTTATACAACATTGCTTTTTGGTGAATATATTGTCACATTTTCACGTTTCGTTTTGAATCACCGCCTAGAGAGCGATAATTCCGATTGGTTCTGAGACAATTAACCTGTCTGCAGCATAGGAAGAGATCTATTGGGACTCCATAAAAAGCCTTTCGAACACACCAGCTAATGCTTTCTTGCTCCGTTTCCAATCCGGAACGTGCCAAAACTTGCTTTTATCGCTCCCCAGACGGACATTTTCTAAACCTTTTTTTGCCGGACAAAGCAGTTTGTTTTCGGAATCGAACGGTCGTTCGTTATTCAGACATATGGTCACTAATATACAAACCAAGATTTATGGAGTAGAAACATGTACCAATCGCAATTTCACAACTAGCAATTAAAACGTTGTTTTTATTTGCTGCTGTGCAAACAAAAACAGTGAAATGGCGCGTTAAAATAAATTCGGTCGTCAATTATCTCTGGGAGGCAAAAACTAATTAGTCTCCGCCGCGTATAATCGACAGGTGACAAAAACAGTGTCCAGAGTAATCGTGGTATTGAGTTTTCTCTATTTTTAGTCTCACTGACAGCAATTATCCCGTCTATAAAAAGGCCTAATGGACAAAGTATGACAGCGCGTCTGTATATAAAACCCCAGGCATTGTAATTAAGGCTAATTAAAAGTGATTGGGAATATGTCTGAAAAATAGACAAACAAAGAGCAGTGCTAATGAACTCATCTGTGTTGTCCATGTCAGAACGCCATGATGCGGTTTTTGCAGTAAAAAGAGTGACGGGTTCAAAGGCCTTTTTTTCTTGAATTCGTTATTGTCTGAAGGGCAAGGGCATCGCATATTTTCACAGGTATTTGGTGTAGGCATAATAACAATAATAACAAACAACACGAAAGGGCTTTAAACGAAATAAAAATAGTTGAGGCGCCACAACTTCCTGTAGTGGGGTTTAAAAAGTGGCAAATTACGATCGGTTCTAGGGATGACATTTAGTGCATGGAAGTGCAAACATGTTGAAGCTGTGATAAGCAGAATTAAAGCACAAATGGCATCCCTTAATCGACACATGAAAATCACTTTTCTCGAGCATGCAAAAATAGAACTGCACTACCATTTGTTACACTGAGAGGAGAGTCCCAGTGATTATTTTCCTTCCTTCGAAAATAAGCGCTTATTATTATTTTTGTCATGCAATCAGGGCTAGAAAATAACCATTTCCGAGTGCAGAATTTGCCACGGAGGGGGTTAAAAACGCTCTCCAAATTATACCTGTTTGTGTGCTCCAAACGGGATTTCAATTGCCTTGAAAAATAATTAAACTCCTGCTGCGATGAAGAAAATGTGCAAAAATATATACACCGGTCTACTTTTATCCATTTAGCATAATGTAAGCCTTTTTGTGTAATCCGAACCCCCTGGAGGCTCCCTGTTCATGTTTGTCGCTCAAGAGTCTGACAAATGGAGGGAGCTTGATTAGCTTTGATTATATGGTGTGGAGAGCGAATAATGTATGTAATATCAGCTTCTGCTCCGTTTTAATGCATTGGTTGCAGCGCCAGCTATGACGCCAGCAGTTTAATTTAAAAGTGAAGAAGTGGGCAAAGAATATAGCAGCAAAAAGTAGTCGAGATTAGCTTTGTTGATTATGTGTCTGGCGGTTGACAAGTGTGCAAAATTTCTTCCTCGCCCGCCTCGTTCTTAATTTTCCTTATTCGCCTCGCTCGTCAAGAGAAGAGAAGAAAAGTGCAAATACCATTTTGGAACAAGATTAAAGAAAGATGAGCTCAGAGACGTCGTCGTTGTCATTTGGTCACGTGAATGGTGTAAAAAAGAGCACAGTCATAATTCGAAATGAGCTTAGGAGGGTTGCCATATTTGGCAAGTTTGTTGCAGTAATAGGCTCATATAAGACAGCATCCCTGAGTACTCGAACGTGCAAAGGATTAAAATACCTCTTAGTCCGGCTCAACCTCGTAAGGAGAAAAAGGGTGTGCTTGTAAATCCGTGAAACTTTTAGTGCGAAAATACAACTCTTTGTTGCTTCATTTTTATGGCAACTTCTTCTTGGTCTGATTACTTTATGACATTGGTCTCTCTCTCTCTCTCCTTCAACTTTTCCCAAGCTCCGTTTTAATTTCTGCTACGTGCAAGTGTCATTGAACATGGGATGGGTACAAAGTGGAACACAAAATGTACTTTTGGACAATGCGCCTATTTTTAAAGTAAGCCATGTGACGACGTTTTCACCAGAGGCAACATGTTCAAAACTCCCGCCATATTCTCACAAAGAATGAGCCCAAGAATGTTGTTGTCCATTTATGAGTTAGTGGCAGGTGCTCGATTCCTCCTTTATAACAACAACAATAGCTATTTTAAAACTGCCACTCTGGCAACATGCTTCCAAATTAAAAGTCAAAACCACGTGCTCAAGAAAAAAAACACCTGCAAATGGTGTGGCCGCAAAATACGTTTTCAAGAAGATCTCAAATCATGGATGACAATGGTTCACATTTACAAACGAGCAGCTGCTTTGCAAATTCATAGACTTCTAACCCTACTCTAGAAGTCTATGACTACTTCCAAAACGTTTAGCACGGGTTTAAAACATGTTGCAAAACTAACAACATAGAGCATTTTCTTAATTTGCTCCGTGCTGCGGTCAGTATAATGACTTGTAGAAGAAGAAGAAGTTATTTGTTGGCAAAAACAAAACATGCGTTCACTCACGCATGAGACAAGAGATGTCAAATCTAATTTATTCCTCTTTTAAAAAGGTCAGCAGAGATTTTAACTTTCTTGCGTCATTCTCTTGAGTAAATTGAGGTATGCAGGTCTGGTGACGTGACCTATAAGTCTAATGAAGACTGCACGCAGTTGACCTCCGAGCAAATACCTCCTGCCTGCCTTTTGTCTCTCTCTTACTTTTTGACCCCACGATGCTACTGGCAAAAGAAAGTGCATTTTAGGACGGCACAGTGGTTTGAAAAAGGTAAACGTGTGGTTTTATTCCCTCAGAAAACAGAGATGTCCTTCTTGTCCTCATTTCACTAATATATATTTTTGGGTTATATCCTTCTCTCAGCAGTTAATTGCCCCCTTTGGACTGCCAAACGATAAGAGAGACAAAAGGACGTAAGACGTGAAGGACACACAGCTAGACACTGATATCGTCGGGAACAGGGATGCCAATTTGTTCAATGTTAAGTGCATTTGCTAACTACTTAATAGGATTTGGCTGTTGATTATATTCAAAATGGCATCCCTGATGCACTCTCTCCACGGGAGACTCCCAAAGCAGGAGGTGGAGATGCCACTGATATCCACAAGCTACCGAAAAAACTGTCTCGAAAGACAACAAGTGTCTTCTTTACGATATGGCTTCCAGCAATTACAGTCCGAACAGAGTTTCTTCTCTAATGAATGTGCATGTCGAACTTTTTCCCAGGAGAAGTAAACGATCCGGCTTGAATAATAATAATAATAACCATGATAAATGCACGTACGGCAACAATTAATTAACGTCATATTTTGCGGACGAGTCTTCCCACGGCGTCGGGGGGAAAACGGAAGAACAAAGATTTTCTTGGAGCAAAAACGCCACATGATTCTGATACCATAAAAAGACATCTAAAGAGTTGTTGCCAACAACACGGGGCAAAAACAGAGTCGGCGCCTGTTTTTAACACATAAATATGTTTTGTAAAAAGTTAGTTCCTGTCGCGCTCTTTGTTGTTGTCATCGTTTCGATTCGCTTTTGTGTGTAAAACACGCGCTTTTGTTATGTAGAGTTTTGGGAGCGACGATATCACAGTTTTAAACTCTCTCAAAGCATGAAACCATTCAGAGTTGCGCATTTATGTGTTTGAATCGTCGTCGGATAATTACCCCCAGTATGATAGAGAACTACATATTTCCATTGAGATAATTACCCTGTTTTCTCTTTTCCACTGAATATTCGTTGTCCCTACTAAGTTCGAAGGAAGAATAAGTGGTGTATCGGCAGCAATGTTTGAATTAAGGCACTCTTACAAAGACTGAATATTCCTTGTCTATGTTTATACAAAGAAGAGTTCGTGTAAGAGCAGCCTCCCATCCATACTTCATTTTGTCACATTTGGAGCCATTGAACACAGCAGAGCAACCTGCTGACTGCAGACAGGCAGCAGTGCAACAACAAAAGCTCCTACTGCTGAAATCTGCCTAGAAGAAGAAAAGTCATTAGAATTTTTGTCACGGACTTTTGCTTGTTGCGTGATTTACTGAAATATTCCACGATAATTATTTCGGACTGATGAGCCATTTCCACCTGAGTTAAGCTTGCTGCTTCGTATATGGTTATTATTATTATTATTTTCTTCTTTTACGTAAGCGCAAAAAGTGTCTTCCGCCCTGTTGTCATAATTAGACGGGGAGACAACAGCTTCAAACTTTAATATATTGAGCAAAAAGTGTAAAAAGAGCATAAAAAGTCATGATATTTGGCTTCCAGAATGTCTATAAATCACTCAGACTCGCTCACCTATGTCCATATAACACATATATCATTTCACCTTGGCAAAAATCGTTTTAAAAGCACATAAATATGGGAAGAAAGAGAGAAGAAGTCGTCTTCAGCAGACGAAGATGTATTTATTATAAATACGTGAACGACGGCAGAGTCGGAATAACCGACCAAACCAATGGACGTGTTTAACCTTAAAACTATTTTAATGCCTCAACGATAATTAAATTAGTTAACTTCATTTTTATAAGATATTAAGCAGATGTCCATGGAGAATCTTAACCATTTTAAACATGTTTGCCTGGGTTCCTACATACAAACATACAATGAAGCGAGAGCTCCTTCTTCTCGTTCTATTCAGAGACTGAGGCCCAACACTACAAAAACATACGTCTGCCGCATTTGCAACAAAAATGAGAAGGAAAATGGGCAACAACGACTTGATTGTATTTATCATGACAATGGAGAGACGACAGCGATATTATAACTGAGACGAGAGAGAGAGAGAGACGAGAGTGACTCAGCGAAGTGCTTGTTTGCTGCAATGTATTTGCGTGCTTCGTCGTCAGAGCTCATAAAATATAATAATGTAAAATCTCTTCCTGATTTCGCAGAACCAAATAATTGAAAAAGACACTCTTTTATTTTAAATGCCATTAAAGTTGTTGCCGTGTATTATCAATAATAAAGTTTCAATTCGCAGAAATGCGACAGTGTCTTTTTATTTGACTGGTTACGCCACACACAGAACAGGATTTTTTTAGAGGAAATGAGGGGATATAAATACCGAAACAAGCCAAATAAAACGTAAATAACCGCGTTTGATTCATGGGGGCAAAAAGGTTTAAATATAGGTTTAGAAGTGTGGTGAATCTGTGAATTATGGTTTCCGTCTCAAGTGAAGAAAAACAACAAAGGATTTAGGCGGACATTGTTTTTACTCTTCCATAAACGGAGTATAAATTATTTATATGTAATAAGCGATATTAATTATACCGTTATATTGTTTTAAACACCCTGTATTACGCTTCTCTCTCCCCCATGCATTCATACAGAGGAAGCAGCTTCGAATGTACGAATTAAGGTGACGCCACGGAGCGAGGAGAAGAAGAGACTCTTGAAGAAATAATTACACCCTGCTAATCTAATTCTGATGGAACACCCAACTTGGAGGAAGGAAGAAGGGAAAACATGAATTTCCTAAGCTGATTTGCTTCGTATAATAATACTGGCTGCTACTACACTTAACTTTGAAGAAGTCGTGTTATTAATGAAGATGTGTGTTTACCGCGTAGAACCGCACTATTCTCATGCTCATTGTATCGAGACTACATGAAAGTGAACGTACTTTAATGCACATCGAATGTATAATTATGCACTTCTTTTAATGCAGATATTCAACCGCAAAATGGGTCTAAAAGTCTCTTCGGTAGCTCACTTAATCTTCTTCTGTGAGGTGCAAGCTTAATTACCCTCCAGCGAGGGCCGAGTTCATTTTCTACACGATGAGGTGGGGCCAGGGCGTTGCTTCCCAAGTCAGACTTCTGAAACACTTTCACAGCCCTTCTCTTTAGACTTGAACTTCATTAATCTAATGCAGAAACCTGGCTCAGATGCAGCTAGCAGCGTCGCTGTGCCTGTTTTTCTTCCTGCTGCATTTTGAAAGATGATCATCGTTCTCTTTTCTTTCTCCAATTAAGATCGATTACATCCGAATGCAACACAATTTATCTCTAAAAAGCAAGGGCAGGAAATTAAGTTTTTTACGTGGAAATATACGTGGTCGAGAAAAATGGGTCCTGCTACTAATGAGTTGCCTCAGGTCAATGTTAATGTTGGGCGTTCGTTTTCTACACTTGCAGTACTTTTGTTTATTATTGCTGCAATTTAAACCTCTGTGTGACGCTTTCGAGTAAAAGTAGCATCTTCTTCTTCTTCGTAATAATAAACAACTTCTTTTTGACATGGGAATAAGATAAACGATCGTTGTTGCCGCCAAGTGCAAGAGAAACGTCATCAGTGAAAGCCCAATGAGAAGTTTTAAAGTTGAATGAGTCAAATACTTCATTTAAAGTAGATAAATCTGTATTACGCTGAAGAAAATGTACATTTTGTATGTTTACCAAGATTATTAATTGTTAATGAATATGTGTTCTAGTTGGGTTTCTCCATCCCTTTCCAGGTCGAGTATTTGGGTGAAAACAAATAAATAACCCCTTTCTTCTTCTTCTATTTTGCGACTAGCAGCTGCACTCATTCCCTCGTTTTTAATCGTTTTTCTGTGAAAACGCGCTGTATTTGCGTATGAGTCGCAACAGTAACAACAAGTCTTCCAAAACAACAACGAAGCCTGTATTCACGTTTTCCGTCATTTTCACCACACACCGGAAGGGAGAGAGGGCGATGGGATGGCACTGCGGATATTTGTAGTTATATTGTAAGTGGGTTCAATGTGTAGAAGTGCTCTTAATGCTGTTGCAAACAAATCGTTTGCAAACATTTGGAGGTTTTTGACCTAGCTGCTGTTGCGTTCCTTTGACAGAAAACACCTCACAGCAGATGCTTCCATATGGAAAAACGCAAGCGCTTCTTCAAAATTATCAAAACAGCTCATCAGTTCTCAAAAAAGAGTTGTTTACATTTTTGCACTTTGCGATGACTATCTCTATTTAAAAGCGACTAAAAATAACTGCTTTATTAACTTCTCGAATACCTCCCACATGCGCATGTCTGTCATTCCAGCGGAGGAGACGAAATTGGAGCTATTAAGCATCATAGGAATGGAGATTGATTTCTGTGGCGACAGCGGAAAATACCGAAGATATCTCTGTATCTATCCTGGGGAAGTAATTCGGGGAATGTGCCGACGAAGAAGACAGAAATATGCGATAAATCCGGGTACATTTTTCCGGGTAATTGTATCCGTATCAACGGCAGCCTTTGGAGCATATATCACCCACGATGACAGGGGTGAGCTGTTTTAGTTATTTGGACATTGGTTCAATGCACATTTTGCAGTCAATTTGATGATGAAATGTAGCATTATTGGTCTCCAGGGAAATATCCGTTTCGTTTTACAGCAAATGGTCATGTTAAATGGGAATACAATACATGGACGACATTCGTTCCGACAGAAATGCATATTATGTTAAGTGCAGGGTTGTAAAGAGTTCGTTTTGGGCTTGAATAATAAATAATTGGGGGCGTCACCGATATTAAATTGGATGCACCATAAAACAATTACAGCCTTCTTTGTCTGCTGGACCTGTTTTCAATTTTCCCCCACCCTTTGAACGGCGGAGGATAACCGACTTTTTGGACACTTTACAAATAATCCTCGTTAAGGAATCTCATTAGCCCGTCGTCTTCTTCTTTGACCGTTTTACTGCCTCGTTTCGAGGTTGGCTCCAAAGGCTTAACATTGCATACGTTAGAATAATGTGCGTAAATCCGTCGTTAAAAGGAGACATCTCAATATTGTTCTGCTTTTGTGTGACTGATGAACGTGACGGGGTGGATTCGGGAAGGATTAACTCACACAAAAATAACACTCATTAGAACTTTTCAGGATGGGGTATTCAGGGGAAAATAACCTTACTTTTTACACGTTCAGCAAAGTACAAGACTTTAGTTATCAAATGTGTATGGACAAATCCACTCTTGTCTTTATTTCGTTGAGGGGTTAATCTTTGATATTTCCTTCCCCCTCTCTTTCCTTGCTCTCAAAGAGACTTTCTTTCTTCTTTCCTGCGACTTCATCTTCAGAAATTCCGCCTCCAGGATTTAGCAAAAAAGCAAACACGGGAAGGGTCCAAAATTGGGATGATGATAATATTGTTACATCAAAAAGGGGGAAAGGAAGAAGCCAAATAACGGAGAATTTATATTCTGTTGATACAACAGGGACCGAGTTAATAAATCGCAGGGGTTGAAAAATCAGAGAGCGAAAACAGAACACCCTCGAATGTGTATTTCCTTTCCACTTAAAACGCTTCTCGTCTGCAATATATCAATAGCTTGACAGCCATTAAATGGGCCCCCGACACAACAGTAGAAAGAGCAGCTCTCTGCTTATCTGCTCATAAATAACGGCTTGAAACAAGAGCAACGGTTTAATACACGTTTTATTTTCCACTATTTCTCACACACACTGCAGATCGGGGCCACTTTTCTCATAAATTTAGTCGAATATAAGCCCCCCATACTCAAGCACAAGCTCAAAACTCATTAAAGCTAGAATTATAGCTGGATTAAAAAGCCATCTGTTTTTCGGGACAGAACTTTTTTCGAAAAACTTTTCTTTTTTCCTCGGGAGAATGGATGATCTGTCTTTTGATATATTTTCATGCTGCGTTCTTTGACAAGCAATAAGTCAATTAAAACGGAGCTTCTTTCTAAAGGTCTGTTTTCACATGGAACAGTTGGAAAATATACACACAAAAAATCAACAGTTACTTTCTCATTTGCATCTGATTATTAAACCATGTCCGCAAGAAGCCTGGTCAGATTTCACTTCATGACAGGCTGGAATGTATAATTGTTACCATCATCATAATCATATTCAGATATGTAAATTGATCAGAGGAAAGAGTTTACAGTTAATATTCTCTTCTTTTTATCCAAATGACACAAAAAGTGAATATACTGCTGGAGGCAATTTTGATGGAAAAAGCGACAACGTCGACGCAACAAAGGGCTTTGTGTTCAGATGACGCCAAAAGAAGGAAAGAATATCCCCAATGTGCCAGAGCAAACAGTGCGTATAAAAAGGAAACTTGATCCCACTTCGGGTGACGCTTTGTCTCTCCTCTCCGCTTCTCTGTCTCTCCTCTTTGCTTCTCTCTCTCTCTCTCTCTCTCTCTGTGTGTGTGTGTCTCTCTCTGTTTCTCCTCTGAAAAATCGATATATTGCTAATTCAGTGGAGTCACAATATTGATGGATTTCTTTGTGTTTGCCATTTTGGTCATGTTTGGATACTGACGGCAATGTTACGCTGAGATAAAAGAACAAATACGGGGATATGAAAATACGCTTCTTTGTCTTTTATGAGTGGATCAAAGCGGCGTCCGTTTCCGAGCTTTTTAACTTTTCCTCGCAGCCAAATGTGTCAGCTTATTATTCATTTTTTTGTTGATAATCATGTTAAATCCTCTGCTTTTGAGGAGCAGGTTCATTCCTTCTTTGTCAATCAAGCTTGGCTCATGTTATTCATGAGAAAAGCTCGGCTAAGGCGATTTAATATTTATACTTGGCAGCGGGGTTTTGATTTTTGGGCGTTAAAACGGAGTTAATCCTATTTCCCGACTATCATTTACATCATCCAGCTTTTCCACGGGTTATAACGAGAGAGATGTGTGTATGTGGGAACCTTTTTATAACCGCAGGATTATGTCTGAAATTATACAGTGAAACTGCATTTTAAACACTCCATTGTTGCATATCTAACAAAACGTATTGTAAGAACAATACCATTGGAATTCTGTGTATGTACAAGTGATTAATGACGGGTTTATCCGTATGTTTTGTCATCATGCTTCGTAACTGGTTAACCAGACTCTAAAAAATGAATCGGAGCAGGAGTTGAAAAATCTAAATTGGATTCCTTCTTGTCGTGTCTTCATTCTTCCTGGAGAGCCCCCGGCTCTATTTTCCTTACGACGATGAAAAGGGAGCAAAATTTAATTTCAATTTTTAAGGACGGAGGGGAGGAAGAAGAAAAGAGTATTATTACGCAAGTTTTCTCATCATAAGATTGAAGAGGGGCTTTCTAATCTCATGTGGAAATGGAAGCTCGCTCTCCCAAGGGCTCTGTAAAAGAACGCAATTTAAAAACGGGACAGTTGCATTTTTCCTTCTTTGAAGACAGTATAAAAGAACACTTTTTGCTCTTCTAATTCCTAGATGGGGACGATGTGTCATCTCTATTCTCTTCTGTCATCTTGAAACACAGAGAGGGGAGATTAATCAGAGAGACAAAAAGCTGAGCTGAGAGAGAGAAAGCCTTGTATTAATGTGGAAAACCACTGAGATGTGTCTAGACATCTTATCATTAGCAGCGCTGTGAATGAGTCATACTGGAAAGCAATTCATTGTCGCACTATTTTTATGGCTCTATTAAGTGAAAACACCCTTGCTGCATGGGCGATTGCCGAATTAACACATTAACACGGTCGGGGCTAAGTGAAACGGAGGCATAGGTGGTGAGATATATCCCATTAAAGCTCACGTATGCAGCAAAGACACCGGAACATTACTCCGTGTTTCTGACCGACCGCTTCATTGCGAGTGAAATTTATGGCCGGCTTAAGAGAGATAAAAATTGCTCAGAGAATATTAACATGAAGAGGGAGGGGATATTCTTCAAGTTTTAATATGACCTCTGCATAGCCATTAGGAACACCTTAAGAGGCAGTTATGAAGAGTTGAGTGAATATTTTAGAGAGAACCATAAAGTTCAATTTATAATCTTTTGCAACTCTACACACTTAAGCTCCTTTTTGAGCGTATGCGGTATGCAAGGAGGGCTTTAAACTAGATCATATACGTGCAAAACAAACGCAAATAGAATCTATGACTGTTTAAAACCTTTCCCTTTAAACATGTATGGCGACCTAGCCTCGTTTTGAACCCATTTGAATTATGCTCAAATTGCTCTCCCGTCGTAGCAAAGAGACTTTTAAAAGAGAGCGAAAAATGAGTTATGGCACTTTGCACAATTGTTGAGGCCACTCTAGACTGTAGATTATTATTATTATTGGTATAGCTGCGGTGAGCCGATATTTATTCTAGTTCTGCCGGGCAATAATAATAGTAATGTATTCCAGAGTAAGGTCTCCTGCAGTGCGAAGAAAACGATATTCACACTGCGACGGCGGTGAAAGAAAGAAGCGCGGGAGATTTAAATTTAAATTGGGGGCTCTATTTCTTTTTGCAGTTTCTCTCTCCACTCCGTGGCAGCCTGAAATAACCATTTTCTCTTTCTAATCTCCTCGAGAGAGAGAGAGAGAGAGAGAGAGAGAGAGAGAGAGAGAGTCTTGCTCTCATTTTCTGCACTGCCTTGTGTGATTTATTGCCGGAATATGCCCTATAACTCTCCTTTTAGTTGGTCCTCTGCACTCAAGATAAACTCTGAAAATATAAATAGCGGTTCCATTTGTGAGAAAATAAGAACAAAACAGGTCAACGTCAAAGGTTTTGGAAGTCGTCGGTTGCAACCGCATCCGGCGACAACTTTAATGAAATCTAATTGAATGCAAGATCCCTTTTTGAAGTGAGGACAAACAACTAGCGCTGTTCAAAGGAGCTCCTCCGGAAGCTGAATTATAAATCAACTCTCATTATTGTAATGATCGTTTCTTCGTGTATAGTTTTTTTGAAAAGCGTTAACGAGGTTTGAGCGTTATTAAATTAATCATTAATTATCCGAGCTGTGAGAAAGTAAGTAAGTAACAAAAGATTACTTGGTCATAAGAGTATTAATTATGCTATGCAGTCTGTGCAACATGCTGGCTTTTAATGATGTGGTCATATATTGTAAAGTAATGACTGATATTTTGAACGTATCTTTTGTCTCCACATGCAGGATATTCTGAATTCTTCACCCCCATATCCCGTCTAGACAGCTCAATTTTCGGCTCTGCCGATAATGATGCTCGATCGCCTTCCTCTCTTCCGGAACAAGAACTAATAATAATTCAGAAGACATTAGTTGTCCAGAGCAGCAGAAAATTGGAATCCGCCGTCATTAATTCATGTCGGGAACAGAAACACCTGCGACGCAACAAATGCACACGCAATGTCTGTTTAACCAACAACCCCTATCGGGATAACCCTTATGGCAATAAAGCCATCACAAAACGAGGTATAAAAAGGGTCGTAAACGTGTTTTTCAATCGGTAAAACGTCAATTAAGGGGCAAATAGGGGTAGTAGTGGCATTAATTACATGATGGCAGCACTCTATTTTATGGTTAAAAGCGATCAGTGGGTTTAAAAGTCGGCGGAATATTATTTCGCTTAACGAGTCACGAGAAAATGAGATGATTTACGGCGTAATGGTTTAAACGGCTTCGACCTCTCTTTGCTTCTGTAATTGAAACCAGTCATAATAGTTCCTATTTCACTTTTCGTTTAAATGGGCTACTTGTCGAGTTAAAACGCCATTTAAATCTGGGAGGAAGAAAGGGTTGAAAGAGTTAAACTAGCTATTTAAAGTTCAGAATGTCATCCCTGTTTCATTCATCTTTAAACGAGATGTATTTTCTTCACGAATAAATAGCAGCCTTTAATTAATCCCAAGACATTTTAAAATAGGCAAAACACACTTGCGAGAGCTAGCTGCACTATTGTGGCAATAACAAAAATAAGTCATTAACAAAGCTGAGTCAGCAAAAATAGAAGAAGCAGCTTTTTACTCTATTATTGTTTTGACGCCAATTTGAGGAAGGAGCTCGTAAAAGATTGCAAAAAAGAGTTAAAACATTTTATCCGGAGGCGGGCGTTGTCGTAAATATGGCAAGTGATACAGATTGATTCAAATTGAGACCAAATCAGTTCCAATAAAAGTTACATTACGGACAATGGGAGGCATTTGTTTCATAAAATGGGCCCGCCTCGAATTTGATTAAAATTGACAAGGCACTCAAATCTAGCAAGCTTTAGCTTGAAGAGAGCTCATTTCATTTTTAAGATTAGTTTTTCCGTTGGCTAAAAGAGTGTTTATTTTCTCCTAATAGCTCTTACAGCTTGGCATCTTTTGTCCGTTCGTTCTGCCCTGATAACAAACTCGAGAGCAAAAGTTTATAACGCGCCATTTTTACCCCCTCTTCTTTCTTCAATTAAACCCAGGAATGGAGCGGAACATTTAATTACTAGACGCTATAATAATAACAGAAGCAGGAGCTTCGCTTTAATAATGTAATACACACATTCACGCTGTTGTTAAAGCATGGACTCGTGTTTGAACAAGCTCACGTCGTCGTCGGTATGCAAAATAATTATCCTCTACTTCTGTCATATTCACATGTTAAATTTTAAAGTGTTTCACGGACATTTAGAGCTTTTCTGTAGGATTAAACAACATGCTTATAAAATGTCCCATGAATAAAAACGATTCTGAAGTAGCTTTATGCTGCTGCCACTCCAATTTCAACTACCAATCCTTTGTGTCGTCACTCGAGTCCACTCTAGAGCATATTCGTGCATGGGAAAACATACTATTAAGAGTTCATATTATGAATAATGCGTATAAAGTAGTATCAAAACAGTTCTTCAATGTCGGCAGTAGTCTGACATGTGCATAAAGAAGGTGTCAACGAAAGAGAGGGAGAGAGAGAGAGAGAGAGCTCACAAAACTGACAGAGGGACAGTTACACAATAAATAATGAAAACTCGTCGTGTGAAACGGACCCTTTTCAAATGCACTTTAGGGACTCAATGCGTGTTGAATGCGCTTTTAAGGCACATTTTTGGCACTCCATGAATGGGGATGTTGTACACACATACAGTTGTATGTGTTTTGGAATGTATTTGTATGTATTCATAGGACAAAATTGGCTACCGGCCAATATTGGAATGATGGTAAAAATGCCTCACAAGTTAGCATTTACTTGTAAAGTTTGAACCGGTCAAAAAATTGGACCACCAAATGGTTTGACGGAAACTTGATTAATACTCTTTTTCCAACGTTTCCCTCCCTGATTTTCTTCTTCTAAAGAACCCAGACAATTTCTTCAAGTAAAAATATATTCATCTCTGTCAAGTCAAGTTGTCAAAAATTGAGTCTTATTCAAATACAACTGAGTAAAGAGAACCCTTCAAATATATTTTAGGCCTGAAAAATTACCAGAGAAAAACCTCAACGAACCTTTTCTTATAACGGTATCTTTATATTTTCTATTCGACGAACATTACCATTTTCCAAAATTGATTGCTCTAATGATTCACAAAAAGTGGAAGTCTAAAATTATAATGATAATGGCCTTTCCAAGATCATTTTCCAGCACACACACAAGGAAGCGGAAAAATAGATATATTGTGACTATTATTATTATTCTGGTATTATCATGATTATTATACATTCTATGGCCTCGGGATGTGTATAGAGAAAGATGAATTACTCTTTGTCCGGCCAGACTGTTAGAAGGTAAAAACTGTGTGTGTAAAAAGTAAGGCCCTTTGAATAGATAATAGCTTAAGAAGAGCTGCGTGCGAGCGTTTTTCTTAATTGGCTTCTGTGCAGCAGGAGACTCTTCTTCTCGTTTTTGTACCTCGATTGGTCACGACTTATTTCAACTCTTTATCTTGGACTGATGTCTTTCTCCTCTCTCGTTTCGAGTGACTTGTGAGAAAGAAAAGAAAATAGGTTCACTTGTTGCATTTGAAGAGGAGTTAACTAGAAGGAGCTCCTTGTTCTGGGAGTGAGTGACAGCAGAACTTGTTTATAGGCTGAGTTTCTTTGTTCTTTGTCTGTTGGAGAACACAATATGACTTAAAACAGGTAGTATACGAGCATGTTGCAATATATCGAATTCATAAAGAGTACTAAACGTTTCCCCTAATAATGCATAATGCAATAATTATTAATGAAGTTTAATGCTTAAGAAAGGAATCAATACCCTTAACCTAGTAGTGACCGAGTAAATATCTCATTAGAATAAGCCACAACTGTACTAGGTTAGTATAGTTCATAAAACGTGCCTATTTTAATGTATCTAATTGTACTGTATCCTTGTATGCTTAATATTTAATGAGTGTCCTGGGCGAGGCAATAGTTTTCCTTAAGTAAAGTAACATTAATTCGCCACAAAATAGACATGCACATGGCACCCCTTGTAGAACAGATAAAAATCAGTGTCCAAAAAATTATAACCCAAGTCATAAAGCTATCATTCAAGTGGTCAACAGGCACCCTCACGTTAATTTTGCTCAGTCTGGCACGTGTCCTTATACTGGAAGGAAATGTACTTTCTGCAAGTATTGCAAATTCTAGCTATTGCAGTGATCTCAAACGGATTCATCCTTCAAGCACTCGGGGATGGAGAGATGTACAACACGTTTTACTTTTATGCCAAGGACTGGACACCAGGAACCATTACAATGGACCCAATGCCAGGAAAGCATTCTTCTGTAAGAACTAATCTGACCTTTCCAGAACCTTTTGACATGATTCAACTTCCAGATTCTTTGCACCTTCACCTGCACAG
This sequence comes from Tisbe holothuriae, assembly GCA_900659605.1. Lineage (NCBI taxonomy): Eukaryota > Metazoa > Arthropoda > Copepoda > Harpacticoida > Tisbidae > Tisbe > Tisbe holothuriae. The sequence goes on along the minus strand of LR139681.1, from coordinate 7,385 downwards.
TGGACACCTCATGCACAGTGGTCGAGCATAATTCCAAGTCCGACACTTGCATAAGTGGCGGACAACTCACTCTGCCCAACGTCTACCTCACAGCCCCGGCTGTAAACCATCTTGAACACATTGTCAACGTCCTGATCAAGGGCAGCTCCGGGATCCCATCCCCGTCAAAGAAGCTCCTCTTTCCAATGTTCAACCCAACGGGAAGCTCCGCCATATATGACGTTGCCACAAAGGAAGAGCATCCGTCCTGGATCCCGACCCTACCCTCAGTATCGGCCGACTACGGCATTGTCAGCCTGGATGAGCGCATGAGCCGGCTGATGGTTTGCTTCTCACAAGACTTCGCGTGCTACACCTACAGTGTCGGATTGGATGATGCATGGGAGCCTGTCACGGATCCGCCATTTCCATTGACCGTCGCTTACAAGCAAATGTGCGCGGTGACGTTCAACAACCAGCAGTCCTTGTGGATGTCTGGAGGGGTTGATATGGGGACAAATCTTATTTGTAAGACTACTCGTATGTGTTTAATACGCACTATATAACTTTAATTACAGCCGATAAGTCATTCATATTCGAGGATGGCGATTGGCGTCCCGGACCTGATCTCAACCGACCTATTTCAATGCACGCAAAAGCGCCAATCTCCCCTACCGAGATCATGGTCATTGGCGGTCAGATCAATCCATTCAGCTCTTATGCAAACACAGTGGACACGTATGTGTACAACACAAAAATGGATACATGGACAAAGAAGGTTTAATAAAAAATTGATATTGACAATATGGCCAACATTAATTGTTTCGTAGGCTGACCTTCCTAGCAACCTAAGAAGTCTTGGCTGTGCCTACATCCTCTTAACTGCAAATAGAATCCCGTCTGTAATTTGCGTTGGAGGGACTGAAAATTTGGCCTTTTCTCACACTTGCTTGGTAATATTGCACATAATGTAACTCTCCAAGTTTTTGCAATATCTCTTTCAGACCTATGACATCCGCTCCAATACCTGGACCGACACCTGCGCATCAACCTCGTTCCCTGGCACGTCCCCGACCAAGGCGTTCTTCTACCACAGGACGGTGACCTCAGGGACGAAGGAGGGGTACGTGTACGTGCTGGACGGGGAGACGGAGACAGCTGAGCTGATCAGTGACAATGTGGTGGCTGGGAACCTCTATTGGAATATGATTTACTTGTAATTAGCATAAATAAACTAAATTGAAGCTTCAAGGTGTATATTTCATCCCGTAATATCTCTATTACAACCAATAATGGAGGGATTTATTAAGGTAGCGATGGAGTCTATTTCAGTCGTTAAAAATTAAGATTCGTCACGGATAAGCATAAATCAAGTCGGGGGGAAAAGAAGTCCATCGGTGTAGATCAATGAATGAGAGTGGCTTAATAGGCTTCCCTCCCAGAGTGATAAATGTATTACTACAGGTCTCCCTCTCGTTCAAGGCTTTATTGGGTATTAATCACATCGATCGTATTCAGCTGCTGTGTTTAAAAACCTCGTTTGGAGGTGACACGAGTCAAAGTCTGTTTTTGGTCTAGGTGAGATTGAATCTTATTTATATTTAATTGGGACTTTTAAGCGACGAAAAGAGTCCAATTTAACCCTAATTACGGTTAAATCATTTTGAAATTCTTCATAACGCGTAAATCGCGACGAGTATGCAAATTCCATCTCTCATTCTCACAGCACTCTAGATAGCGATCATCCTGCTTTCACCCTATGCTAATAAGCTGTGGGATTTTAATATATATCATTATATTGTGTCCTCCACGATGCTGCTTCTACCCACTTCTGTATGAATATATGACAACGAACGGTGAAATTTATGACCCTCCAGACTGCTGTCAGCAGCAAAAACGCTCTTTCGAGAGAAAGAAGCTCGCGAATGAAAAGCAAATGTGAGTTATGGCCATGTTGACAGCTACAGAGCAGAAGACTACAGGGTTGACAATTGCAAGGGTCATTTACTGATTAATGATGCTACTACTCTTATCGTAGATTAATCAGTAGATTGGACATTCTGGCAACCCTGATTAGGTGCAACAACCCTTTCTGATCATTAGGCTTCTTCTTCTTCTCGTCTCTCCTAACACACTCTCTATATGGCAGCTCCTAATATGGAGAATGGGAGAGAAAGGGTATTATGGAAAATACGATATGGGAGGGGCCCAGAAGAGAGAAAACTGGCTAAAGAAAGAAAGTGCTTGGCTTGCAAATAAGATGTTCTCTTGGCACGCTTCGCCCTGATGAAAAGAAAACCATACGTGTAATCATACGCTGCCCATGTTCCTAAAATGGCCCTAAAATGGTTATGATGATGATCATATTCCGGGCTAAATACTGCTGCAGTGTCCGCTTTTGGATCAACGGGTAAATGAATAAAAAGGGCGAGAAACTCATAATAATCTTTTCCTCTTGCCAACGTCATCACCATTTGGGGCAGGTTTCCGAATCATCTTTGCTTCAAATGTGTTCCACGAAAATACTACATAAAGTGATTGAAACCCGGCTCAGAAAGAGAGCCCAGTTTTCGATTTACGGTTATATAGGAAAGGAGGTTTTCTTCCTCCTCCTGCAAGATATGCAATAATGACCACCTCCACGTCGTCTACACATAATTTTCACCACAATTTCAGTTCGGGTCATTTTTACGCACGTTTGTTTATGTGCACAATAAAATGGACGAGGAGGTTTTGCAGCAGCTTCGGGTGCTAATTACCGGGTGACGAGAGATTGAAAAGAGGCTCGAGAAGCCCATTTTGAGCAATTTCAAGACTCTTTTCACGTGGTATTTAATGGCTTGGACGTTAAATATGAAGAGAGAGGTGATGGGAAAAGGAACATTTTTGGCACTAAAATGGGGGAAAGAAGGTACATAAAAAGAGGCAGAAGCAAAATATCTTAGACTCTTCAGTCAACAAAAGAAATTGCAGAGAGGAGGAGAAGGTTGCTTTTAAAATTTTAGTATCGAAGCCAGACCACAAGGGTATTTTCAAACACTTTTTCGATCCTGATCTCTCTCTCTCTCTCTCCGTCCCTTAAAAAGCTCAATTTTTCACACCTCACGACACCATGAGGCAAAATTATCAGCGTGTTTGATCTTGACAAAAACACGAGATTTCCCCTTCTCTTAAGTTCATTAATAACCGGGCTCGACTGAAGGGTACAAAACGCTTTTATAAGCCTTTTTAAGGTATGAAAAAACACAAACCGTCAACAGGTCTCTAAAAGGAATTTCCCACAAATATGCGTTTGTATTGTTGTCCAGTTTTTGCCTTGATTTTCAATGGGAAATCCGTTCAATGCCACATAGATTCAAACGTCAGATGTGGCTGGATGTTTAAAAAGATGTATGAACTTTTCTTAAAAGAAGAAGATATTACAACAAATTAAAATTGTCTACATTAAAAACTACTTTGAACTCAATCATATGTTACAGTGTTGGCCCTTTTGTGCTCATTTTCGGTCTTCCAATACCACCATTTTACCTCGTTTGTTTTCCTCTCCACCAGTGAAGATGTGTAAATTGAGACATTGAAGAATGACTCTAGCGTAAAAAGGGGTCACACACAAAAACTCTCTCTCCCCGAAAAGGCCTTATTCATGCACAAAAGAAATGGAAGTTAAAGCATCAGTCACGTTCAGAAACGAAGATGGTTATCGCCTGTCGCTGCTGCTGCTGAACAAAAACGGCTCTGAATGCAATAATTCCATTTTGAACGCGTCCAGTCCTGTTTGCCCGGAAATTCCGTTTCTCTCTTACCTGTAAAACGAGCAGAAGCAATGTTAGATTAGAACAAAACATACATTGTAATTATTTCAAACAGTTTTTGTGTCTCTTTTCAGGAGAACGACATCTTTAAACTAACACACGAGGGTACTTGAAGAGAGAGAGTAAAAAATGAGCTGACAGAGACAAAATAGGTCTTGTCATTGCGCAGAGGGAGGCAAAGGGGAGAAGAGGAGAAGAAAAAGTGAAGATAGCTATCGCTGGAAAGGTGAAACACTCACTTTTTCATCGTGGGGTCAGCAAGAGAATGGTTTTTATGTACCTGGAACTGGATCAGAGCGATGCTACCACGTATTCAAGCTCATTTTGGGTGTATTCATCCTCCAGTGCTGTATCGACTTGTCCCTAATACGGCAAACCCAGATCTGTAACCGTAACGGAAAATACTTTTCCTCCTTTCATGCATACAACTAGACCCAATTCATTTGAAAGAGAGATTTTTACCCTCACTTCAAATAATAAAACGCCGGCGAGATTTAACTCCGAGATGATCTTTTTTACGTTGCCGGTTTCATCAATTGCTATTGTTACCTCCAATCAGCAAACGCCTAACCGTCCCAAAAATGCTCGTAAAATTACACGACTTCATTTTAATATCCCTCTCCCTCCCTCTGCACTTTACATACTCGATATAGCCACAGCTCATACATATTTCATATTCACATACTACATTTTATCCCGGGTGGTCGGTTTCCAGGACGATGCTCTAAGCTCTCCTACCCAAATTTAAGCCTTTAGGCGAGAAAGAAAGTGTGTGAGCTACACGTTTAGAAATACTTTTAAGGTGCTCGAGAAAGCTGAATATATTAATATCAAATATTCACTTTTTATGCTGAACACGCTTGGAAATTTTGTCCCGTTTGAGAAAAGTGTCGTTTTGGGAAAGTGTGCTTCGTCTGCTTCACTCTCTTCTACGACCCTTGAAATTGGCTCAGTGATACTTATAATAAAGGAGCTGATGATTTACAGACCGCAGACGATGCCTTGTAGACTTCTTTGAGTCACTATTGCATTACATTTGAGCAATGTAACCCATGCTAACTAATATATAAACGAATTATAAGTTACGTTGAAAAGTAACTTTGTATGTTATTCCCTCTTTTTCGCCATGTCAAGCTTCATTGACCTGCAGCAGCCCATGGAGAAAGAAAATGAAAAGACAAAGACACAAGTCGCCCGTGAAATGTTTCTTGAAACTGCAAAAAGTCTCTTGTTTAATCACAAGAGATTTGTAATGGCAAACGAGGCATAATGTGCTGTTCTGACATGAAACAATGCCATTATGATGTAAATCAACGTTAAAGGGCTGATGTGCTCCACTTTATTTCCTGCATATGAATAAAGTTCCACCTTTAATATGCTCCGGAATGCAGAACTACGACCCCGCCCTTATAAAACACCGATGATGATGATGATTCCATAAGACCTGAACAATTCATCACGAATGGCATTGTATGTCGACCCGACTAGATGATATAATGCAGTCCTGCTGAGTCCGAGCAGTTTTTATCTGCGATTAAAGAGGTCCGATAGCAGCGAGCTTAGTGTCAGGAGGTTTATCAATGTCGGGCCAGGCAGCGGCCATTATTCATCGGAGAGAATAAAAGGGAATATTTCAAATGTCACAAATGTACTTAATATTGAAATGGGAACTTTCACTGCAATGGATTATTAAACCGTCAGAATGATGTACTTGAAACCTTAGCTTAATCATGCACAAGTATGCTAGTATGTGTTAAACTTTTTTATTAATTCGATGATGACTTTATCATGATCATCAATTTGATGTTATTATTGGGAGAGGCCGATTTAAAATATTAACCTCGAGCAAAAAGAGTTCCTGTACGAAGTCAAGGAGTAAAAAAGGCTACAATCAAAATCTGGCAGCATAATTAATTATCTGCGCACTGCCAGAGTATGGTTATTATCATCATCATCAGGCTGGCTTTGAATAATGACAAAAATGACAGCTCTGTGTAGGCAGCAGCTTTGAAAGGGACCAATAGGTCATATCTGAGATTCACTCATGCAAAAAGAAGCATTTTTCTTGTAATGATGTAGAACGTCAAAAAGATAAGCAAAGGAAAAAGTCAGGCAAAAACATGTCGCGCGCACAATGGCAAACGGAATGTAAGACCATTAAAATATGCAACAAGTCTTACACGCATGGCAGGATCAAAATTGAATTTATTTATTTGTTGTGCTGCAGTCGGACAACAAACAGCGGATTAAATAATCATTCGGAGAAAATGCATTTCAAACGGACTCTGGAATGTAAGAAGAAGGTAATTCACCGAAACTAATTTCTCATACTGGTTTAATTGCCAATTTCTCTACAGGGATAACATATTACACGGCATAAATACCAAGTATTCGTTACATTGGCATCCCTAGAGGCGGAATTAATCAGTAGGTTGTACTCGGCACCAACTCGTAGATCACCACACTGCAACAGCGTGAAATGGCATCGGATTTTAATTGCCCTTCAAAGGAGAAATTGATGGATGCGGCTCAGGGATGACATCTAACACTAAAAAGTGGCAACCCTGAAATTGGAAAACCAACAACTGCAAGAATCATTCGTTTCTCATCGCTCTGCACATTGGGAAGAGTTCCATTTGTTCGAAATTAAATTTTTATGATACTGAAGCCATTGGTTGCACATGTCGCCAGAGAAGAAGAAATTGTAACAGCCGGAGACCGAAAAATTCGATTTCAATCAAGCGTGAGCAAACGAACACTGGGATTAGATCGAATAAATGCAAAATATGCAAATTTGGTCGACATTTCCCTCTCCCCTTCTTTCCCCTTTTGGTAATATCGGCTGCAAGATTGACAGTTTTATTCGTGTGTCTAGAAATAAGGACGTTTACAATGAAAGAAGCATACGTGGTATGGGGAGGACTGTTATGGGTGACCGAATAGGATTTTAACCCGTTTAATGCTTCGTGTATGCATAAAAGCGACCAAAACGTTGCACTTCTTACCCAACTGGTAACATTGCCAGGCAACAAAATAACGCGAATGGATTTTTTTACCGATTAGCTACATATTATATTATATATGTATTAGTTTGAACTTAATTATTAGCAGAACAAGTAATATATTATTTGTAGTTAAGTTTCTCGTTGGGTTGTTGCCTCTCTCCCTCCCTGAAATTTTACTACCGATTTTCATGACGACAGATTAGAATCATTTGAAAGAAAAGCCCAAACGTTGAAACCGATATCCTGACCAAAGCTCCAGAGCACGCGTTGTGTATTTGCCCAACAATAGATAACGTCACAAGTCCGCTTTTCATTGCTAATTTTTATAGCCGTGTGTGCTTTGTTTTCGAATATGGAACTCTTTCGTTTCGCGCTGCAACGGATTTTCCCAAGGAAAAAAACTAAACAACAACAATACAACAAAGTTTTTAGCTACGCTTTGCATTGTACTTGGTCGGAAACAACACAAAGTTTTTAGACTGATAATGTAAGTTTGATCCTATTATAACTTACATTCATGAACTGTCTGACACAAAATAAACAGTCTGAAATTCGATTCGCAAGCGTGAGTTTATTCATTAGATTCAAT
>LR139680.1:11482-26871 GCA_900659605.1 Tisbe holothuriae | reverse complement strand
CAGCTCTGACCTAGCTGCCCCGCAGGGCTAGGTGCCCCAGCAAGGTCAAATAGTATAAATTGTACTTCATTGTGTAGCCAAAGGGTGATCTACACGTCTAAAAATCATAAAATTATCATGTTTGTGAAGAAAAAATGAAGTTACAGAGCGCCGGAACAATACTAGATCCGCTCCAAATTATGTAATATTTGATTAGAATTAATCTAGATAATAGACAATATGTTTAGATTTTTTCGAGTTTTTGCAATCCCGGTTAGGAGAAATTGACATTTTTCGATGTTTCGAATTTAATCAGCCACCTTGTATATTTGTATACCATAGAAAAATTCCACTATAATTAGCAAAAAAAATCAGCGTGACTATTTTATTTGTTTATTTCCTCTGGTTCCAATTTATACATAATTTGAATGTTGGTCGTACATACAATCGTGTCATTATTACGTAAGTATCTGTACCAATCTATTGTAAACCCAACTTGTACAGGGAAAAGGTTTTGGCAAACAGTTTTAAAAATACGGTATAAAATTTCATGTTGAAGCCGTTATTGAAGCTGTTAAGTTATCATTTAAGCTTGTTTCAAACATCCTTCTTTCTCTGTTTGTCCTTGACTAATTATCAAAATATTGTATTAATCCGTTGGTACTTTTTCCTGTTCAATCTTGAATCAGACGCTCTCTGTCATGGAGGTGACGAGCTTGGTGCCCTTGATGGTTGTCTTGAACTGCTCAGGAACGGGCTGCTCAACCTGGAAAAGACAAATAGAATAAACAGGTTAAAAGCCATAATTTAAATGTATATTATTTAATGACAAAATCATTGAATTAAAACTTCACTTTAAAAAGTAAAATAACAGTATTATTAACCATTATATCAATTTAAGCACTTTTAAACACTTACAAATTCGTCTCCGTTGGGGATGAGCACGTTCATCTCTGATGACTTTGCCGAGATGATTGACGTGTGCAGCGAGTCCTTGCTCAGGTACATCTGGCATCCGTCGGTCTTCTCAACAGAGATGGTGGGAACGGCGCCAAGAACCTGAAAAGATAAAGAACCGTGGTTTAGTCATTGAAACATGTGTAAAATGGTTTATAACAATGAGCCTCACCTGCATCTGCACCGACTGGCAGTTGATGAACTCGCACGAGGACACCACATTGTCAAACACGACCGCCGTCTTCTTGCACCCGTCCAGGATGATGTTGTTGCACTTGCCGGTCACCTTCACCGTCGAACCCTCGCACCGGAACACGTACACAGACTGGTTCACCTCCACGCCCTCCACCACAATGTTGGGGTTGCCCTTGAAGTACTCAACCATCCACTTCTTGCCTTCAAGCTCCAGCTTGGGAGGCTTCTGCACGGCAGGCTTGGCAGCTGCGGTCGGCTTGGGGCCGGGCGTGGGCTTGGCACCGGGTGCAGGGCCCGTGCTGCGGAGGTTTGGGTTCTTGTGGGTCTGCATGTCGGCGGTGACCTTCTTGAGGCCCTTGGTCACGTCCTCGCCCTTGTTGAGGTCGGCAAAGAGGGCGTTGCGGGCGGTTTTCTCGGTGTTGGGTGCGGGCACGTCGGCGAAGAGGCCTGGGGGCGGGGGAGGTGGGGGTAGAGGAGGGCCGCCGGCAGGGGGAGGGGGTGGTCCGCCAGCTAGAAGTAAACATACTTGCTAAACAAATATCAAAGGGTAAATGTGATTTTCTATGTCCACATTGGGCTTGTCCAAGATTTACAATGTAAAAAAGCTCCGACAAAGAATTGAGCATAAAACGCGCTACAGAGGTCTCTCTCTCAAGCCCGACTTCCATCCTAAACAAAGCTGTCCTTTTTTTCTCCTCCACGGCCTTTGCCTTTAGTGTCTATCTGCCGCCTTCAGGCAGCAAGAAGAATCCGAAGTCTCAGCAAAGCGTCAAAGCCGATATTCCAATTTCCGGCCCAACAGCCTGGAGAAGAAGAAACTTCTTGCGTCGTAACGGTGACTTGAACAAGTAACAACTTCCAAAGCAAAACATGCAATATTAGAAGCTTTGAGATTTACTTTAGTTAGTTGTTTTTGATAGAACAAGCTACATTACTTAAATATCTATATAAAGACTTATAACCCTATTTAATGACGACACAGTCCTTAAATGCATTTTAAACAAACCTGCAGGCCCGTTCGCCGCTGCGGCAGCCTTCGCATCCCCTCCCTTCGCATTCCACACCAGCCCTGTGGTGTGATACTGTTTGACGTACGCGGTCATCTCGACGAGCGTTGCGAGCCACGCCTTGGTCCACTCGACGTGCGTCTTGTCCTTCTCCTTCCAGTCCTTGAGCACGCGGTTCGTGTAGAACTGGCCGGCGTCGCTCATCTCCTTCACGAAGGGCGACGGGGCGGGGGCCTGAAGATCAAAAGAAATAGTATTACTTTACGCATTTAGTTATGCAAATATTGTACAGTATTTTTGCTAAAAGTTACATGAATAATGTTTTCATGCCATAGAGCTGGCCCCATTCGTTCCCGCGCTCGTGAATTCAAATGTGGCCGGACAGAATCCATGCATCTGATTGGCCAATGGTTTGTTTTTATGTCCGGCCACCATTTCGACAGCCAATCAGAAGCCTTGTTGCTGGCCGGACACCGTTCAAATTACAAGCGCGGGAAGGAATGGGTCCAGCTCTATAAGCAAATGTTAACAAAGAGACCAGGTAGGTATTGGACAAATAATAAAAAATGTTCTAGTCAAAGCCTCTGCAAAAGCCCAGAAAACGAACTATCTACTTTTTTTGTTCTATCCACTCTAATGTTGGCGTGGCCGTGTAATAATGACGTGACCTAAACTCTTCCCCAACGAAATTAGACTTTCTGAATTGTCTCTTTTATAGCACTTTTTGGGGAATTTAAGAGATAATCAATGCAGTATAATAATTAATTATGGCATGAATCCACTGTGCAGGCCTTTAATTGCTAGGAAATCTTGGCAGCCAGCAGCAAATGGCTATTTCTCCTTTCAGTGCTTGTACAAAACGCAAAAAGTGGAGTCTTCTCTCCGCCCTGTGTGAGAAAAGCATTCATCATCGGTTGCAGGTTGTAATGAGCTAGGTTACAGTTCAGTTACAGAGAGGATTACAAATTACTAGTCCGCACTGAATTAACAAAAGATGGGCTGGCATATGCTGGGGGATATATATTGACAAGGCCCAAAAATCATAAATGTATTATTGAATACCACAGTAGTAAAAGCTGGTCTACCCTTTTCTTCCTCTCAGACAAATATCCCAGAAACTTTTCTTCCAGGTCCATGATTCATTTTCATCTTTCGCCTATTTGGCCTTGCCAGAAATTGTTATTTTTATCATTCCCACAAGGCCTGGCTGCGTTTTGTGTGTCGGATAGTAATCGTAGTAGTAATAATAACAATAACACACCGCCGCCGCCGAGAAGCAGCTCGTTGTAAACAACTAATCATAGCCGAACCCGAAAATAACCCATAATACAAATACGCGCAATTTGCTCCTTTCTTTCTACAGATGGTGGAAATGACCTTTTCTTATTCTTCCCTTTCAAGAGAAACTAAAAGACATCGACAAGCAAAGAGGAATGAGAATTACTTGCTCCTATGCGAAATAAGTCTTCAAAAGAATTTTTACATATTTTTCAACATTTTAACCTTAAAAGCCTGCTCTACCAAATTATGATATAATAATCTTTTGCTATAACATATGTCAGCTCTGTTCGTCTAACGGTCATAGCAAAGACCAGAGAGCAGAGAGATAAAGTGCTTTTGAAGACAAAAAGAGAGAAAGAAAAGTAAATGAGAAAATAGTGAAGTGAGCTCGGAGACATTTGCTGCTGCTTTTGCTGGCACAAATACGACGAGACATTTGGCAGCTGTCTGGGACTCGAGTACAATTGGAACTGTATTTTATATTGGAAAAAATGAAGGTCAGGAGTGAGGCTAATTTGTGTTAATGTATTCGTAGCACATAGGAAGACGATGTTTAGCATAAGAAAGCTGTAAGATTAAGGTAAATATCAGGTCACAAGTCAATGAAGCTTTAGAAACGGCACATATGAGTTTTAAATCCTCTTAATTTGACTTACCACAGCAACCCATCCTATCGCCGGGATGCTCTCGGAGACGGCAGAGAGGTGGTTGAAGAACTCGCTCCTGCGGTTCGCCTCTCGGAAGCTCTGGATCTCGGAGATCTTGTCAGACATCGGCTTCAAGAGCATTGGAAGGTCGCCGTCGGACGGCTTCTTGCTCTTGGACGCAACCTGAAGAAAATAATATTTAGACATAATAATATTTAAAAGGCACAAGAGGAGCCTAGACTTTTATCGATATTTGACGACATATCGGAGAGAAAAGAGCGCAGTTTTTTAACTTGTTATTCATTTTACCTTGAGGTAGTTCCTCTGCGCTGTAAACGCGTCCTTGACCATGTCAGCGTGCGCCTGGACATCGCCGCCAATCTTTGCGCTGAGCGAGAGGAACGTCTTGAAGGGGCCGGACACGATCTCGTCGAAGGCGCTCACACTCGCAGAGAGGTCTTCGGCTGGAAAAAGGAATTGTATGCATAAGATAAATGAATAGAAAATTAATAAATATATTTTACTGTACTGTAGTGTGCAGAATTATACATAATATAGGACTGCTTGAAGCGTGCAAGACAAACCGTAACCTTGGATCAGACACCATGTAAAATATTATGTATTTTAACGATATTAATCTACTTTATTCAATGGAACCCCCAACCGTCAATGTGTATTTAATCCCTGTATTGATTATTGATTGCCTCATATGTGCTTTTTTGTATTAATCTCATTTGAGAATACACTCTTTTCTATCATGTACAAGGAGATCAACTTCAGAAATCAATACGACCAATTTGTAAGCAGAGCCTCCCTTCAGAGGAAATCAGCATTCATTCAACAAATAAGACCCTTATTCACAGTGGATTCTCCTCTACCCATGCACTCGTTTGGAACCAGTGTGCAGCCTTCATTATTATCCTTACTAATCGTCGTTTGCTCTGTGGTCTCAATGGTCGGTCTGACCTTCTTCCGCGGCCCTTTGACCTTTCTCGACCGGACGGTGGCCTTGGACCGGCGGGAGCAGAGGGAGCCACGGTGGCAGTACTCGGTTTCACGGTAGTGCATGCTTCTGCAATGTTTTGATTATCTTTATTCTGTGTAACTACCATCACAGACAACTTCAACCGTTGTCCTTGCTACCATGTTCAGATAGACATTGTACTTTTTTGGCTTTTATGTCTCGTGATTGAAGCAAATCATGAAGGAGAGATGCTTTCAAACCTTTTTTGCACCATCAGGAGAGTGTTTGTAAGATGTGGGGAAAAGAGTCCTTTTAGAGACACCTCAGTTTTATTGCTTTCGGGTTCAATAGAAGGAAGAAATTCTTTGCTTTCACTTTGAGCGTGCCAAAGGAAGACAGGCTTTTCTTGCTGAATTGAAACGTGAGGAAATGTACAGAATACATAGGCTGGGAAACAGCAGCGTTAAATATTTTAAATGCATTGTAAATTTTAATTATTTAACAATAATATTCTCAATAGTGTAAATGCCAATATCTCAAAATGAAAATGCATTGAGAAGGCTGCTGTAGAAGGATATATAGACTCGGAAATAGACAAAATGAAAAGAATACGAACTCTGCACTGAGTATCATGTCCTCCTCCTCCGCGGCTGTGTTGGACCCGCCCATGGACTGGAGCAGCTCCTCAGCCCGGTCAGCCTGGCACAGCGGGCACGAGTCCAGACTCCACACACTGCCGCGGGCTTCAGATGTGTTGCCGTTGTCATCGCATTTGTCACTACAGCGATCGGAGCCGCGGCCTGGTTAGGGAGGGGAAACAGGGTTGCCTTTTGAAATTTTATTACAGTTTTTAACGAATATTTGATTATGTTGCAAAGTAATAAAAATGCGGGGAAGGCGTAAACTCTATTTACGTCTCCCCCGTAAAATTTTATTAGCTTCGTCCACTTTGTTTTAAAATATTAAAAGGTAAAATTACGTAGACGACAAAAACGATTAATTTAAGTAAAATATAAGCTCATTACTTCATATTGGCAACCCTGACCTGAATCCTCTTCATTGTCCTTTCTTTCCCTGCTCGCCGCCGCCTTCTTGCCCTTAGGTCGCTTCTTCTTCCTCTTCGAACTGCTGAGCTCGCCAGTGCTGTGCGACTGCAGCGACTGCGGCCCCTTCAGCTCTGTGTTGTTGTTTGTGGGGAGAATGTCCTGGCTGAGCGACTTGCGCAAGGGCTCGCTGACGGACGCGGAGCAGCGGGAGCTCACTGTGCCCATGGTGAATTAGGGCTCCTGGGTCGAGTTATCGTTAGAATCTCTCTTTCAAACCTGACTTTGATTAAGACCAAAGGTCCATAAAATTAAGTCTTTTCGAGTTAAAAATGTTCCTCCCGGTTCTTTTGTCTTAATAGTCGTTAGAATATATTAAATAAATAGTTAAGGTCCATTTCTCTATTTTTGTCACTTGCCAACTTCGGTGCAAATGAGAACGAAAAAAGCCTTAAAGCCGATCCAAAACTTTTTAGCCCTATCTAAAAAGTTTTCTTCCTGTCCTTTATAGTGTTGTTGCTCGAGGGATACAACAATTTAGGCATCAAGAACACAGTAGTTCCAAGGCAAAATGCAAGTCTTTGAAGTTAACTAACATATTTATAGCAGTGTTCTTCAATATTTTGAAGAAACTTTAAATGAATTATTCCATTCCTTAATGAAGTCATATGTGTTACTTCCACTAGTAACCCATATTGTATTTTTTAAATCGCCCAAGGCCCAGAATAGGGAGATAAATGGTAGGTGTTTTTTTCCTTGCAAGGCTTAGCCCTGAGAAAATTAGAAAGCCTGCTGCAGTCCTTATTTGGAGAGACACAAACAAAAACAAACAAGGAATATGTTCTCGACACCCTTATACTAAGCAGCATCTATAATTATCTTAGAATATTATATTAAACAAATGACATAAACGACACTTTTAGTACTTTTATAAAAAGCTTTTTAAAAAAGTGCATCTGTATAAAAACATGAAACCTTCAAGAGATTACCAATATTCTGACACATTATTTTCTCTTCTTTCCCCCAACTTTTCAGTCTTGTAACGACGTCGCATTCTCATTCTCATCATCACTGAGCTCCTCCTCAGTCACATGCTGCATGGAAGCACCCTTCAGAGGCTGCTCGGAGGCGTCCTCAATCGATCGGGCAATCTCCTCCGCGAAAGCGGTCACGTCATCAGGGACAAAATCGGAGGAGTTCTCGGAGGAGCTCGTGAGCGAGGTCGCCTGGAAGGAGGGCATGTTGGCCACCCGCCCCAGGCGGAAGTCCTCAGCGGGTGTGTACACAGACAGTGACACAGTCTTGCACCGTCTGCTGGTGGACGTCGTGGGCTGCGTCTGCGTGGCGCGGCACACAGAGCTGCTCCGGGCGCGCTGATACTCGCCGCAGGAGACGTTGTCGTCGCCGTTGCTGCCGTTGGGCATGCTGTAAAAGTTGCTCCAGGTGTGGGTGCGGCCGCAGCAGACAGGGCCGTCGCCGTCCAGATGCGGGCTGCGGAGTTGGAAATGCGCGGCGGCGGAGAGTGTCGCAGCGGCTGCGTTTGCCGCGGCTGGGAGGACCGCCGCGGAGAGCGTGCTGATGCCGTCCTGCTGCGGTACCGCGACGGAGTTTGGCGGCGTCTCCGGCAGCTGTCCCGTCGGCAGCTCGTATTTCTTCTTCGCCTTCATGACCTCCGCCTTGGTGTTCTTCCTCGGCTTGAGCAGCACCAGGTACAGCTTGGGGAAGATGAGACAGCTGATCTGGACGATACTCGACAGGCTGAGCGAGAACGCGAGGATGACGGCGCGAATCTCGTGATCCGTGGACGACATGTACAGCGGCACGTACGCCAGCCAGTGGATGGACGTGATGGTGTTTGCGAACAGGATGAGCTTGGACTCGTTGAACCCGTACGGCGACTTGCGCGTCTGGAACGCGTACAGCGTAGCGCCCATGATGAGCAGGAATGGGTAGACTAGCCCTGTGATGAAGGAGGTCTCCACGCCGGAGCAGACGAGTACTCGCTTGCCGGGGATGTGAGTGATGTGGTCTGTAACAGGCGGCTCGGCAAGCAGCCACACCGCTAGAATGACAACCTCCACCGACACCAGCCCCCCAGCAATGATGAGGCACGACATGGGCGATGTGAAGCGAGGATTGGTCTGCTTCGATGTGAAGATTCTGGCAACCCTGTTTGTCTTGGTGATGATTGCGCTGTAGCACACGGTGTAGCAGAAGCCGATGCCGAAACGCATGAACCCGCAGGTGAACGAGTTCGGTTTGGCCACGATGAAGAACGTCGTGGCGAATGAGAGGAATGTCCCGAGGAGGAGCAAGAGGCTGAGCTCACGAGAGCACGCCTTCACGACAGGAGTCTCCCAGTGCTTCCAGAGTACGAGGCCTGCTATGAGCGATAGGAGGATCCCGACGCATGAGAGCACCATTGCAGCAATCGCCCACCCGTTGGTGTAACTGAGAAAGGTTTCTGGGATTATGTCGCAGCCGTCAATGTTCTTGTACGACATGGTTCCTTCTGGACACGGCCTGCATTCGAACTCGGACACTCTGAACTGGTACTCGGTGCAGTCGATGCAATGCCAGCAGCACTGATCGTTTGTGTTCTGAACCTTGATCTGGTTGGCGCCGCACGCCTCACGCTTGCAGAAGTGGAACGTGCGGTTCATCGTGAAGTTGGCTCTGAAGGCCGGGTCGAGGGCGATCTCCCCGGCCGTGTACGAGCCCACATTCAGCCAATCATGGCTCCCGTCCGGCTGCCGCTTGAACGTGATGATGCTGTACCGCGGTGGGCCGTCGTGACCCGCGCCTGCGGTTGAGTTGTGGTCATAGAACTGGAATGTGTTGTTCTCGACGTCTTTGAACGTCACGTGCCGCAGGTAGTGCTTCAGATCGGTGAACACGCGGCGCTTGAATGCCGCACATAGAGTGCCGCTTCGACCGCACGCGTCCCTGTGGAGTGCGTCAAGCGCGTATGCAATGGCGTACACCGCATCGCGGACAAAGTGGATGTAGAGCTGCTTGAACTCTGTGGGTTTGGTGCAGTCATCTGGGCAGGTCAGTGAGCATGCGTGGTAGCAACGGTAGTACTCTGAGAACCAAGGGTTGAGCTTGCTGTGCTCTTCATGGTTCTCAATAAGGCTGTGAAAGTACTCATTATAGCCAGGCAGCTCCTTTCTCAACGGCTGCACCGCGATGGCTCCTTCAACAATCTCTTCACGACCTTTGACGACAGACTCTCTGGACGCCCACGCGTCAGATCCTATCCAGACAAAATGTCCTTTTGCATTCCTTTCCTTTGCAGCTTCCAACAACTTCCCAGCTGGAACACGATCAGCAAACACAATGACCACCCGACTTCTCTTATTGCTCAGCAGTTTATCAACCACTTCCAGATAATCGTCCTTCTTGAAATGCTTGTTGTAGATGGTGATGGGGTCTGCAAGGCAGATGCTCTTCTCACCGTCCTCCCTTCTCATCTCATTGGCCAAGGCCTCGAACCCGGTCTCTCCATAGTCAGAGTCAGAGTGCACGATGCTCGCATACTGCCAGCCGAAAGTCCTCAGCAGCTCCACGATGGCCTTCGCCTGATGCACGTCCGACGGCACTGTCCGGAAGAAGTACGAGTACTCCTCCGTGTTGCACAGGGCGACCGACGTGGACAAGTAGCTGACTTGCGGCACATGGAACAGCCGGCCCAATGTGGCGATCTGCACGGCAACAGGGCTTGTCTGTGGCCCTATCAGTCCTACGAGATTGTCCCCACAGGGCCACCCATTATCACTATATGCCCCACTGGGGCACGTTGTGGTATTCGTCTGCCTTGATATGAACCCTTGTATGAGGTCCAGTGCTCTATCAGAGGCATAGTAAGGGTCATCACATGAGTCATACGCCTTGACACCGAGCGAAATACTCGGCAGCAACATTGGGTTCTTGTTGATCTCATTCAACGTAAACAACATTGCTTCCAGCGGCTGAATCCCATCTTCCTTCTGAATCTCCCCACATGTCTCCTGCTGCCCTTCACCTTGCTTATGAATCGGGAACAGTGCTCCCAGCTTG
The DNA here is from genome assembly GCA_900659605.1 of Tisbe holothuriae. Classification (NCBI taxonomy): domain Eukaryota; kingdom Metazoa; phylum Arthropoda; class Copepoda; order Harpacticoida; family Tisbidae; genus Tisbe; species Tisbe holothuriae. The sequence goes on along the minus strand of LR139680.1, from coordinate 16,739 downwards.
ATGTCCCCTTCAATTTCCAAGGACACCTCAGCATTGGCCTTGCCCAACAGGAGCACCACAACTAGAACAGCACTCATGTTTAGCTCCTCCTGTTGTTGACCATACTTGGCAGCTCCGATCCGTTGAAAGCCGTTGAATGGAGTGGCTGATGAATCCTCTTGGTTTCGGGTTCTTCTTCTGCTCGGGCTTCGTCACTTCGTCGTCATTCGGCTGTTTGCTTAGAATGATGATGGCCTCGACACACAACGACAACGGTGCCACTCTCGGATTTAACTGCTGTGGCTGATGGAGAAGAAGCCCCTTTTCCCATTTACTGGCCGCACAGTGGGCATATGTCTTAATTAAAACAGATTTACAGCATTGGAGGCACAAATTACTTTATAATAGCTTTTATTGGACCACTGTGGTGCGAGTGGCAGAATATAAAAAAAGCCCTTCAATCGCAGAATGGGGTTCGGGTGCGATGATGATGATGATGCGACCAGAGAACGACGATAATGAACAACAGGAATAAATAGATTTCTTCTTTCTCCCCGACGGCGTTTTTTCGACGTAGTAAGCCTGTCAAGTAAGTTTCTTCAGCAGCAGCAGAACGGCGACCCCGTTTTCAGTTTAAATACGTCACACTTTTTTACGGGAGCTCTTACTATGAATGAATCAAATGAATGGTGGCCATTATTACGATGGTTCTAAGGCGTAGAATGTGTCACGGAGTCCTAAAAACGGACTTGCTTTCACCTTTTTAGTTTAAATTACACATTGGCAGCATAAAAATTGCACATATAAATAGATGCTTTTCCTATGTAACACACTTCCAGAGAGGGCTTCTCGTACTTTTTATGGCTTTTGCACGGATCGGAAAATTCCAACATCAGCGCATGCATCCGACGTGATATCTGACTGATAACACTAGTTCTTTTTTGCTCTTATTCTTCTTCTATCAACACAAACACCCACGAGATTGAAGATCGGATCGAGAACTCAAAAGAAGAGCATATGCACACAATCACACTGGACATGGATCTAAACACTAAACCGTCAGATACCACTGTCCAAATATATCAAAGCATTAAAACGACTAAACTCTGCCCGTTTAATGTGGACTCCAAACGGGTTCCCGCTTTGATTCTTTTCATCACGGAAACCCGGTTTTGTCGTCGGAATACAATGTCACTTTTCTCTCTCCCTTGAGTCTGCTGCTCTCGTTTCTGAAGGGAAGCAAACTGCTTTTGGATCATCGCCGTCGTCCGACATGCTTGCTAACTTGTAAAGTGTTTGTGCAATGATCGGAGGGGACGAAGGGTTGCCACTTGGGAGAAGATTCTAGTTTTGGAAGTTAAGTTTCCGACAGGGCAAAAAAACGAGCTGCAACTGGGATTCCAATTTAGTGTTCGTAATATTGAAGAATCTGCAATTCTTGCAGAGAGGAGGCGCCAGAACACTCATCTAGTTCCAATAATAGAGAAATTATATAAGTAGCTTTAGAAACTGGCAACCCTAGTCGGCATTAATGAAGCTATTGAGGGCTTCGGGCAGTCCGAGCTGAGTTGTATATCCCACTTCTTCTCATTCTCATTTGTAGCAGCTTAATTCTTCCTAGGCGCCAATGTATGGAGAACAAGAAAGAAGAAGGCCAAAATAGTCAGCTTGTTAGCTAGAATGGATGCATATTTGTATTTAATAATGCCACTAACTACTAAAGTCGCAAAGCAATGCGGAAAGTATGCCTTTTTATTGTCTATATTAGACATTTTCCCATATAAATTAAAGCATCCCATGTACAAGTGAAATCCTCCCATTCTGTTTGGTCATGTCCAGCTTGAACAAGATGACTTGTTGTATAAGCAATAATAAGAAGAATCTCTCCTCTCGCCGGACAGAGAGATGGAACATTCGTCTTCCAAAAAGATAAATTTCTCTTCAGTCTGCTCTTCAACATAAAAAGTTTTCGCTATTATTTCTCCTCTTTTTTCATCTGCCATAGACGTCATCAAAGAATAATGATTTCATTGTGCAGCTCGTATCAATGAGTTATAACATACTTTTTTAAAGAAACCTCCAATATGAGCCATTTTAGTAACTGTGATACACATAATGAGATACATATTACAGGATATATGAAGCACGTCCAAACTTTTCTACAAGGTAATTGTTTCTGTGACAGTTCAAACTTTTCTTTTCGCTCTCTGTTACTGAGATGACGGATGTTTCTGACGTCATATAAATGAGCTGACATGATCTAATTAATTAGATAATATACAGGAATATAATGCGGATAGTAACTCAAATGAATTACTTCCATAGAATAAAACCTTGAAATAAATCTCCTCCAAATCCTCTGAAGCATAAACAAACAATTTTCACGCGTATTCCGTCTCGAATAAAAACGAGTTCGCCATTGACTTACAAATGGATCGAGCCGTTTTATAACTCTGTGGAATTCAGTGACAACTGATCCGAGACTTTTTCCAATAATACTCCGATATTTGTTCACGTTCATTTTATTACGAGATCATTGTTTCCGCTTTGAAAAAGTGATGAGCGGCCAGTGATTTACTGTACAGGAAAAAAATGCCAAAATATCATAATATAAAATTAGCAAAATTATTTCGTTAACATCTTGCAACTAGTTACTCATATTTAATAATTTTGTGATAATTAAATTTAATTGCTATCAATTAATGTCGATCCTTCTATAATTGAATCTACGGGGAGAAGCCTCCTTTACTTTCGTAGTTTAAATCATTTAATAGATATGGAAGCGTAGCTAAAGTAGGCCCATAATTTCCGAGGTATATTTTTGGCAAACAGAATCTCTCTATTTTATGCCATCTCCAATTTCAAGCTAGCTCCAATTTATGCAGGGAAAAACTTTTTTGCAAAGGAAAGGAAGACGAAACTTTCTATTAAATACATTGCTGCCTCTCCAGAACCAAAATATATCAAACTGAAAGATACACTTCGTCAACTTGGATACACTGCCAGTAGTCTGTTTTTATTCAGCCAAAGTGCATATTATTAATTACTACCTTGAACCTACTATACAAGATAAGCTTGTATAGTAGGTCCATGATTACAACTAATTTAACCCTGAACGGGTCTGCAAGCTTGGACTGCCGTACCTTTAAAGAAGACAATATGGATCACACTGAGTAATGTCAGGATAACGGCTCCCAAACAACCCAAGAGGAATGAGGCCACGACCAGGGAGACCTTGTACTCGGCAGTGAACGGATCCAACACAGCCATAGCGAACAATATTACTTTAAATATCACATATTTGAGCAAATAATATAAACCACTGAGTAAGCAAAAACAATATTATACCATCTGTTTTAGAAAGCACTCTTGAATTTGTGCTGCTCGTCTCTTCGTCTTATTTTGCAAGAGACTTTGGACGTTTGCCAGCAAAGTTTTTTCCTCAAAAGATTTAAAAAGGGCGGGAGAAAGAAGTTTGCTTTAAGACTCTTTTGAACAAGGGTCACCCGTTAGTTGAGAGATAAAATGATGCCCTTTTGTTTTATACAGGTTTAGGAAAAAGTTCTTCTCGGAGACAACGAGGCATTATTATTGTTTTTGTCTCTCAAAAAGGCCTTTTCTTGTAGGAGGAAATCTGGGCTTGTTAGTTTTGTTACTAACAAATAGGGGCAAAAATATGGAGAAAAGCTGCTTAACTTTGTTTAGTTTTAGGAGGTACAAAAACAACTTCCTTTTTTAGAGAGTGTATGATACAAAATATGTTATACAGCTACTAACTATAAACATTACCATACTCATATCTTCAAACACATCATATACAACGAGTTATAATATTTCCTCTTACAAAGGCAATACAATAATAATACCCTTTTATTCTATTTCCCCGCTAGAAAGCCCAATTGTGTTGTTGTTTCGTCTCGACTTTCCATCATAATGATCTGACAAGCTACAGTGGAATGATATTGGACTAAATTATTTGAAACCGGCATACAGTGCCATACACATTTCATTTCAACAGTTCATACAGTTCCAATTATTTTGATTAATTTATATTCGAGCCTAATAAATTCCTGATCTATCCCACTGTAACCCATCATTCTACTTAAGCGTCCATTGACATTGAAGCTGAAGCAGCAGCAAGATGAGGCCTCAAAAGAAATCGAAAAGGACTTGCGTCGAGCGAGGGGAGTCAATTTGGTACCATCACTTATACAATAGATCTAATCATATCTAAAGATACCATATCTGTCGAGATACTCAAGCCTATATCTTACCGTTTTAGGCCGAATCTGTATTATTTGAACTTTACCCCTCTTTAGACCTTGGCATAACTACGATATCCGCTCCCCAAAACCCGGGAGATGATATTGGTTCGATTGAAGGAAATGAGATTGATCGACATTCAACATCGTTTAGGAAATGAAGAAGTCGGTTTGAAAGAGAGATTCGAGACCTGAGCACTTAATTTAAGTTCACTAACACGGTTTAAAGCACACTCGTATACACTTTGTGAAGGTAGTTGGACAACTGACTGCCGGCCAGGGAGTGTAAAGTGAGAATAACAGGCGCGCTTGGAAATGCACGGGGATACGTTTCAGAAATATTTTAATGTAGATTGATAGATTAGAAGCTATATTTTACCTATATGATAATTTACCAACCAAGTCTAGTAGACGAATGTGCAAGAAACGAATATAAATTTTGTCATTTGCATTCTAAAAATGAATATCATCATTGCCTTGCAGTGTAAACTGTTTATAAACGTTAAACATCAAGGATTAAGTGTAAGAAGAATACAAGTAGGCAGTGGATGGCGTAAAATCGAAGTTTTAGGAACAAAATTGAGCAATTGAAAGGATTATTACATGGTCACGTATTATCAGACGATTATGACATACATTTTACATGTTAGAAGTATTCTTAAAATCAATCATACACAAAACTTAGCAACTTTTAAGCATGAGAATCATGTAGAAGTAACCTTGCATACTTTTATACATACAGTATACAACAAAGCACTGCAAACTCTCATGTCTTCGGAGAATTCGTTTTTTTCGGGGATATGAAGTATTATACCTATTTCTCTCTTGCAATGCAGCAAGTGAGAATTCAAGGAACTATAACTTCCAAGGAACAGAAGGCTCAACAAAAAGTGAGCGTGGAAATATATTGTAAACGTTGCAAGACTGGTCATTAATCATTAAGATCCCCTCATAAGTAAAAAGTCTCATTGCAACACATCAATATTAGGCCAGTCTCTAACCTCCATGTTTTGCCT
>LR139679.1:0-26937 GCA_900659605.1 Tisbe holothuriae | reverse complement strand
CGAGGCAGGCGGAGCTGCCCCAGATGACGGAGCCGCACACGCGGAGGTAGTGGACCAGGTCTGGGTACGGCATCAGGTCGGCGTCGCCGAGGTCCTCCATGAGCAGGAAGACGATCCGGCTGGTGTCGCCACCGACGGCAGCCTTGAGAGGAGCGCGGACATGTGCCCACTCTGTGGCCAGGTACGACTTGGACAGCACGACAAGGACCTTGGTGCTGGAGAGCGTTGCCTCAGTCACACTCTCGTAGAGAGTGGCGCTGGCCGGGAAGTCTCTCTGCTGCAGGCACAGGCGGTAGGACGTGGCCCCGTGCTCCAGCGTCGGCGCCAGGGTCTGATCGACAAAATCGCTATTCTTGGCCGAGTACGTGATGTAGACGTCAAACAACTTGGTCTCGGAGTAGGCAGACGTGACTGAAGTGCCGCTGCCACTGCCGTAGATGTTGTCCGAGGATTTGCTGTAGAGCCAGGATTTGATCCGGCGTCTGAAGACAAAAACGGAGAGGAAGCCGATGATGAGCACGGCCATGGCCACGACCGCCGGGATGAGCACCGGGATCAGGTTGAACTCGCGCTGCCGGGGAAATCCATCAGAATCATTGACATCCTCACGCTGCCGCCTCAGTAGAGAGTTTGACTTTGGGCACAGCACTCGGCTGCCGCTGCTCTCATCAATGACATTATCGCTGACGCACTGGATGGCGTCATAGTCGACGATGGAGAGCGCGCGGTCCTCCAGGAAGTCGTTGAAGGGAAGGATGAAGTCGCACTCACACGACCACGTGTTGCGGGACAGGCTGAGGCTGGACAGGTACAGGTTGGAGCGGAGGTTCCACACCGGGAACACGGTCAACAGGTTGCCGTCAAGGCGGAGGACGCGCAGGTTGCGCAGCGGCTCAAATGCAATCTCATTCACGTAGACAAGGTCGTTGTTGTGAAGGTAGAGCTCTTGTAGCAGGGAGAGCGATGCAAACTCATATCCGCGGATCTCCCTAATGTTGTTGTCCTCCAAGTGGAGCACTTCCAGACTGCTCAGCCCGCTGAACGTGTTGTTGCTCATGGACACAATGTTGCTCTCGTTGAGGAAGAGCTCACGGACATTATCCCGGCCGAGGAAGCTCTGAGTGTCAATGTGGCGGAGGTTGTTGCCGTCCAGCCTGACGGTGGTTGCGTCCAACGGGATGAGGAGGGGAACGTGCTTGTGATGCTGCTCGGAGCACATGACCACATTCTGACCCCAGGTGGCGTCATGGAAGCAGTCACATCCTTCAGGGCATTGGAAGCGGCAGTCGCATGCGTAGAAGTCGCAGCACATGCACTGGGCGGAGCAGTGAGCCTGGTATTGGCACAGGAACTGGGATGGGAGCACCGTCTGGACGTCTACGAGGTCTCCAGTGGTTGGCAGGATACATGAAAGCTCAGCCAGATCAGCCACTCTGGCCATGGATGAGGTGAGATCGTCATTGACACTGGGCAGCCATTCCATGTTACAATCGCAGCTGAGCGGATTTCCAAGGAGAGAGACTTCTGGGCGGTCTGAAAAGAATGAAAGAGATACACGTTAGTCCACTGATGCGGAAGGAGTCGCATTCATCGTCGTCTTACCGTTTGCAGCTTGCACTCTCAGCGCATCCTTGAGCAGGCTCACAATGTTGTTTTCGCTCAAGTCAACCGTTCTCAGCGATCGGAGATGCTCAAAGCTGAGCGGCTGCACCGTTTCCACCTCATTACCCCGGAGGTCAACATGCTGCAGGCTGGCAGGGAAGGAGGCCGGGGTGAGGATCTTGATGGCGTTGAAGGAGGCGTGCAGGGTCTTGATGCCAAACGACTGGAGGTCGTAGAAGTTGCCAAGATCGGTGACCAGGTTACGGCTCATGTCCAGCCACTCTAGGGAGTTTGGGATGAATGCATAGTCAAACCACTGCAGTCTGTTGGAGGACACGTTGAACCATTGCAGATGGGCTTGGGATGCCACAAGGCCGTTGATGTCCTCAAGAAGGTTGTTGTCTAGACGGAGTGCACGCAAGTCCTTGAGATGAGTCAATGATGCGCCTTCCATCTCCACAAGCTGGTTGTGGGCCAAGTTCAAGATGTGAATGGCTGGCGCTCCGACAAAGGTTCCGTTCTCAACTCTGGTCAGCTGGTTGCCAGCAAGGCGCAGTCCGTAGAGCTGTCCAAGCCCGCTGAAGTCCTCAGCAGTGATGCTGTTAATGGCGTTGTCACCCAGGTCGAGTGTCTTGAGCGCGCTCATGTTGCGGATGAACTCAGGCACAGCAATGAGCTGATTCTGGTTGAGAGCAAGATCCTTGAGCTGAGCGTGGTTGTCAGTGTTGATGCTGATGGATCCCAGCCTGTTGTTGTCCAATGACAGCCAAGTGAGGCTGTTCAACCCGGTCAGCATGTCCTCATCAATGACCTCGATTCTGTTGTGGGACAGGGTGAGCATCTGGAGCATGCCCTGAACGGCAAAGCTGCCTGGCTTAACATTGTGGATCTTGTTACCATGGAGGTATAAGACCTGCAGCTGTGGAAGGCTGGTAAAGGTATCGGCATCAACCTTGCTCAGGTCGTTGTAGGACAGGTCCAGGACTTGCAGAGACTCCAATCCTGAGAACGTCTCCTTGGACAGGAGGTGGCTGGAGATTGCATTCCTGGACAGGTTGAGCACAAGCAGATTGCTCAAACCCTTGAACACGCCTGGGGGCAGAAGTGTTAACGAGTTGTTCTGGAGAATCAGCTCTTCCAGAGAGGAGCTGTTGTTGAACAGGGTTGGGGGCAGGGCAGCAAGCTGGTTGTCACCAAGGTCAAGCCGCTTCAGACTCGGGCTGAGGGAGGATTCGCCAAGGATGCTCAACCGGTTGCTGGACAGATCCAGACGCTCAAGCTGAGCTGCATGCAGGAGATCACCCGATTGCAGACTGCCAATAGAGTTGTGGCTGAGATCAAGACTGGTCAGGCTGAGGTCACAGCTGGCCAGGCCAATGTCTGACACATCCAGGAGATGGTTACGGGAGAGGTTAACCCTTGTCAGGGATGGCAGACCGCAGAGCGTCTTCTGAGGCAGAGACCAGAGGTTGTTGAACGACAAGTTGAGCTCCTCTAGCTGCTCCAGATGGCTGAAGCTATCCTCACCAACCTCCAGAAGCATGGAACTCCACTCTGAGTTGTGAGTCTGCAGAGAGAGACTCCTGAGTCCACTCAACCCATTGAATGCCCTCGTTGGCACCTGACTAATCTTGCAATAGTCCAAACTGAGACTCCTCAACTGAGGCAGGTTTCCAAAGTGTTGCATCTTGAGCGTCGACTCCAATGGGATGACATCAGAGCAGACAACCCTGAGGTCTTGTACCGATGCCACGTCCACATCCTGGTGCAACCCTTCTTGCAATGTCCTCAGCTGGCACTCTAATCTCGCCTCTGCCTTGTAGTCACATTGCTGAGTGTTGAAGCTGACGCCCGCGGCCACAGATGCGAGGAGGAGGAGCGAGGTGATGACGATAATTGTAGAATGCATCTTGATATCTTATTTTTTCAATGTCACTTGCTGAGGGCGATCATGTCTTTTTGCGGTGAGGACCTCAAGGCACGTTTTGTAGAACTCAATTCGTGCGCACGTCCGTCTCGTTGAAGATTCGCTCACCGACTGATGAATGTTGTGAAGAATGTTGTTCGCTGGTCGTTCGCCTCGGGGAAAGGAGGAAGAAAATGTTGGGGTTCGGAATATGAAATGAGCGCCGCAGCGGCAGCAACATTGGAGAGCTGCTCAGTCCACAAGCTCCCCTGGATCGTCGTCGTCCGCTCCTGACCGGAGAAACTGCGCTGCGCAGCTACCTGTCTCGCTGATAACGATGGTAACTTGCTTGCTCAAACATGGGTTAAAAGTTTTAGCTGATCGTTTCTTCTCTGCAACGGCGAGGTAGGGGGTGGCTTTTTTGGTCATTGCTTATTCCTCTGATCAGCGCTCAGCAGGAGCACTTGGACTGGCTGGCTGGAGAGAAGGTAAAAGCGCACCAAGAGCTGTCGAACGAGAGGAGTAGAAGAAATGGGACTTTTGAGGTTGTTTCGTTTAGAATAAACGACAGTATGACAACTAAGCGGACAGTTGTAATGGTTATAATATGCATGAAACATATCCTAAAGCCAAATGTTTATGTTGTTTTGGGCTTGAGTAAGCCCTTTTTGGACTTATGAACGGTGTATATAATGTCCGATTAATGTTGTTAAAACTGCAGGGGTTGTTTGCAGCCCTCATTCCGGAGTCAACAACCAAAATATTCTCTCTCTTCTCGGCGAGAACAGCAAAGCGGACAAAAGGGCGACAAGCAAAATTGTCGCCGTCCACCTTTCTCACACAAAAGGGTTTATTATAAATATTCAGAAGAAGGGTTTGACTTTGAGATGCGACTTTTGAGCTTTTGAGCGATCGCAGTTGTATGGAAAAGAGAGAAAGAAGCCGCATGGGGTTCATTCCAGCAGCTGAAGAAGAACGGGGACGATTTGATTTCTGGAAGCACGCGGGGGTGTTGTTATGGAATTCGGGATACACAGAAGATGAAGAAGAACCACAAGGTACACAAGATTGTAAAGAATGGATGGAAGTAATGATCACTTTTGTGCACTTCATGTTTGGACTTTGGCAGACTTTAGAGATCGGTTTACAAAAGCAAACTTTCTTCTATGCTCTTCATGATACCATGACATGCTTGCTATTGCATAGTATTGCTATTGATCATGCTCGAAAGAAGAAGATCTGGGACATTCATAGCTCTCCTTAAATACTCATTCTACTTCCATGTAGATCTTCCAGCATCTTGTTATTCCCCTTCTTCTAACTGTACCCAAAGTGCGACAATAATTGTGGTTTCCGTTTTTATTCCCTCCCCAACAACCCATGACCAATTTTCAATTTGACCGAAAAGTGGAAGCAGTACTGTTGTTATTTCTACCCGGTCTAAAAATAGAACTCGAACGCTCTTCGGACCTCTTGCATATTTAAGCATTTAAAATTCCTCTGTCCAATTTGTTCTCCACTGTAATAATCTCAGCTTGAATTCTGGTTCCGCGTGCTGGGGACAAAAAGTTATTTTGGAACCACGGCCACGCGACATTTAAATGAGTTATAATTATTGCCAGGTTACAACGTGACTTAAATTTCTGCCTGGGTACTTGTAACCGTAGCAAGATGTGTCAAGACTGTGTCATTATACCAGAAACTCATTAGACCTCTTAAATTCCCCGAAAAATATTCATTCGAAAAAGTTACCCCGAATGAAATGTCAATCAAACCGAGTGGACCGCAACAATCTTAAAAGCGCATCTCTGCTGCAGGAGAATAATAATAATAACATTCCGTGGTCAAATATCTTGAACTTTTATTCATTTCAAAAACATCCATAATGTCGTGGATAAAAGAAGCTCTTCTCCCGATTTCAAAAGGATTCTTTTTTGAGGAGTAGCAGGAGATATTTGGTGTTGTATAAAAGCACCCGCCAAAGTGGAATGAACGTTAATTGGGCAACCCATTTACAATTATGGGTCAGTCAACATAATCAGTAATACGTGCATAAGAAAATAACAAAATATATCTCTAAACACTCTAATATCTGCTTAATGGTCAATAAAACCTAATGGCCGTCTAATACTCCGCTCAAATGGTTGATTCCTCTACTTCTATACACCCAGTCTTTCCTTGGAAAATAATGGTACTCTTTATGACCGGTCAATAATCCGAAAGTTTTTTCGGGTAGTCTAAAAGTCTAAAACGATTGTACCATAAAACAGCTCCTTTTCAGAAATCAGAGCAGAGAGTTGGAAGTAATACGAGGAGGATTCTCTGGCTCCCACGATTATTAAAGTGAATTGCGCGAGATGTTATTAATTGCTCCTCGTTTTGGCTCCTGTACAATGAACTTGAAAATGTGCGCGCCATAAAACCCCTTCTTCAAGAGGGGGCTTGAGTAATATAAGCGCTAAACACTTAAGGAACTGCCCGTATAAGGTTTGTCTTGAGCAGTCTTTCATGTAATGCCAACGTTATTCCACTTTGATTTCTGGCACGGAGCCCGAATCGTAATCGAGCTCTTGACTCACTTCGCAAGGAGAAGGAAATAGTAGGAGAGGAGAAAGAGAAGGACTTGATTTATTGAAGGCTACTGCGTTTGATGGAGAGTTGGAACCCTAGGGTTGACAACGATTTTGCCCTAAATTTCGCTGGCAAGTCTTTGGCAAGCTTGGATAAATAACGGCATGTAGAACATAATGTACGTCCATTAAGAGAAGCTTTGCAATTATGTCTTCCAATGGCAACCCTGAAAGTGAAGCCCATTTGTCGCCACTCACTGCCGGCCTCTTTTCCCCCTTTCGTTCAATGCCGGGCATTATATTCCACCGCCAACATGTTTTTCTTTTTCATACACTCAGCAGGACTGTATAGACTCTCTTTTTCGACAAGAAATTTCCCTTTAAAATAACAACAAGATCGATTGTGATGTTATTTGTTGTCAAGAGACGAAAAATAGCCTTTCCACTGCAATGGGTGAAAATGCCGACGAAGCTACTAAATTTTATTCCGAAAATTGCAATCTTCCCCCCAAGAAATATGTTGTCGCGCGCACAAGTTTTATCACTCTGATATAAATTTTATCGGCTCAATTGGAATTTCTGTTATTTCCGAGTTCAAAGAAAACACATCAGACAATGATAAAGGAATTCTTACAAAAGTATCAAAGAAGGAATTTACGTTTTACAAGTGATATAAAGGTTGTCAGTATCTGTAACACCTTTAAACAAGACTGAACTTTATAGACAAGTGACGAAGTTTTCTCTTGGTGAAAAATGCACCTTTCTTACAAAACAAGAGATATATTCTGGTCAACGTAACTCCAGCCGACTTTTAAAGTCTACAAAGATTAATGCCGTCAAGTTTAACCTTTATTTTTGGCTTGCAAAAGCGCACATATTGTGCCTACACGCACGCCTCTAAATCAATACGTATCTCGTCGTACATTTCACGAAGCCAAGAAATCTGCGTAGCAATTTTGATCTCCGACTGTATTTATTTCCTCCAAGTGAGCCCTGCAATCAATGGAGAAGGTTGCTTGCGTTCAAGTATGGACGACGTCATAAGCAGGGTCATGTAGACATTACATGTATGTGCTCTGAGAGATACAGGGTGAGCCATTAATACTGGGTTCTAAGACTGAATGAAGATATGGTCTCAATACATTATGTACAGGGTTCTGAGAGAGATACAGGGTGATCCATTAATATGGGTTCTAAGACTGAATGAAGATATGGTCTCAATTGGGCAGTTGTTATAGTAATAAAATATGTTCTCTGTACACGTTCCACCCTGTCCCAAGACAAATTACGTCTGGCAAGGTCTCTCGGCGAAAAGAGAGTTGTCTTCTTCTAATCGGAAATCATTATATTTTTCAATCACTCTCATGGACGGAAGTTGTTTCTTCATTCTCAAACGAGGTGGGCCCTGCTGGACAAAGAGAAAAAGGTATAATATGGTAGTTTTGCTTCTTTTATACATAGTATGTGTTCATAGCAAACATTTCAACACGCGTTTGAGGATGCAATACATGGTTAAAAGTTACAATAACGTTGTTTAACTTCGAATATGCCTCCATAAAAATACATTATTTCAATTACCGCGGCGGACAAATGAGATGTTGTAAATCAAACGGCACCGAAGAGTTAAGAAAATCACCCTGGGAATCGAAACTGAACTGCAGTTACACGGCAATAATGTGCAATAGTAGAAGGCAAATAGGTGATCAATTGGGTTCATTAAACGACGTTTATTCAACATTTCTGACCCCAAAACCGCCAACAATCTTTTTATTGTCCAAACACTGGTGGTGGAAATTCCACGGATTTCGTAGCCGGGGTAAAACGTCATTAATTCACAGCGAGCGGCTTGTTTTGTTGTTAGGAAAAGTATTTGCCGATTAGAGTATCAAGTGAACAAACTCCTTTATAAAAGGTGGGAATCACGCGTATTAAAACGATTCACAGGTGTAAATATGCGTTTTCCCATACTGGTCATGTTTCTGTTATTCAAATTTAACCCCAATAAGGGGTTGAATTGCGTGAACTATGAAGGGTTGGACTCTGGATATTCACATTCTAATTAACGGTTGAAAAGTGATTTCCTTGGAAGACATTCTTGTTGGTTGCGTTGACAGCCAGATCGTCAAATCGAGACGAAAGAAAATCTCGGTTCCGGTGACGAACGAAAAAGCGATTAAAACACAAGAAGATACTAAGTCTTTATGAACATTAATTAGGCAATATGACTGTTTTCCATTATATTTATAGTTAATACTTCAATAAAGAGTTCAATATCAGCTAGGTATATTAAAAGTGTTAGCTGCTGGATCATGTCCCAAGGCTGAGCAATTGTCCATTTAACGTTTAGCCAGTTGTCAGTCACCATGATATGATTATTATTTTTAATACGTTGACAGAGACACTTTCTTTGGACTGTTTCCCCGCCCCCATTTCAACTACATTGATTCCTTGTCACTTTCCTCTGATTAACTTTTTCTTAGGCACGCTTGTCAACGGTTTTTGAGGGGAGGAAATAGGCTTAAAATCGGTTGGGTGGTCGACGAAAGAAGAAGAAGACTTTATTAATACTGTTGAAAATATTTGACCTTAATTGAATGGAAGACGGAGAGAATATTCATATTTGGAAACGTTGCTTCCTCTAGGGATGCCACTAAGACAATCATGTACATTACTACAATATTACGTTCCTAATCTTTTAAACACGAATGCTGTTTATTATCCAAAACATCATTAACAGCTCTTATTAAGAGTCTATACTCAATATAAGTTATATATCAACCCTTTAGTTCACAACATTCTTCTGTTTAAAATTCAATTTCCGTTATTGAAGAGTCTCAAGCACAAAAAGCTCCTTCCCTGTTTTGACAAATGACTTCCCCATATAATAATAATATTTTAAGAACCCCTCCTACTCCCAGATGCAAAAACTATATTCGGCCAGTAGTTCCAACTCTTTTTATAATGCGTCATTCAAACTGCTTAAAATTACACTCAGTCAGTGTTGATAGAAAACAATTGGAGAGTGAGAGAGAAAAAGTCGTTATATGGCAGCAGTGCAGAGGTGATTTTTCTTTTAGAACAACGAGCGGCGATTTTTCAATGTTAATATTTCACATTTGCAGCACTGCAGTGTTGTAGTCTCATTAAGAGCACTGTATGATATTGATTGCAATAAATTATATGGTAATGGGACTGACTCTGGAATTTGAATATTTAATTCGAGTGCTGTGATTCAAACCATTTATGAATTGAGTCGAGTAAGCACGATCATTGTGTTCTGTATGAGCGCACCGTTGTTTTAAGCAAGCGACAAACGATATCTGCATTACTGCATATAAATATGAGATACCACTGTGCATTGAACAGGAGAGAGAGAGAGAGAGAAATCTTATGCTCTACATATTCTGTAACAAATCGTAGTCTTCATTGAAATTATTCCTCGGAATTTATCTTACCGTGAAGTAGAAGTAGAATATATTCTGGAGGCAACAAATCTGTCATGGATCGATCAGCAGCAGGAAAAGCGGTCTTCAATCATCTTGATTTCTCCACGGGGCCTGAATGCAAAGAGCTGAAGAGCTGAGCAGCTGGGGCCGGATACGGAAAAGGGTTAAAACTGTTGTATACTTCCTTGTATTATTAGTTGAATACACTTAAAAACTCACTTACTCGTAGCATAAGAAATACATTGAGTACTCTATTGCATATATTTTGTTAATAACTTGACCTGCTACCGTTATTTAAAAAGTTTTCTTGCAACTTACCCCTGAATTTCGTGGCTTATGCAAAGCGAAATCACTCTGTAATGTTATTGATCGGTCGTTCGCTCTCTCCCGGGTTTGCGATGCTCTCCAAGAGGATAAAATAATTCAAAAAGTAGCAGGATTGTTGAAGGAATTTATTGAATAAAACATACGAGGAGGGCAATCTGTCTTGGGAGAAATTAAAAACCATTCTGACGTTTGAGGAATAAATTTGGTCTGCTAAGATGGGATTTCGACGGTTGGAAAGTGATATTAAGTGCACTCGTTTTGCGAGTTGATTGTATAAACAGATACGGAGGGTTGACATTACGTCATAATTAGAGTTAACCATGCTTATCTTTGCTATTGCTATTAGTTTAAAAATGAGGCTCTTTTTAAACACTCCTTGCTTAATAATGGAGAGTAGGCAGAACAATAAAATACTGTCAACCCTTTTTATGCTTGAGAATATCAAACGGTTTTCCTTTCTAAGATTGGCCAACATTTTTCTTTGTCGCAATCAGAAAGGAGGAGAAAAGAGGCCTCGTTTCAAACCGACATTGAGGAAAAGAAGACGATATATTACTCAGTATTACAAAATTACATTTAATATGATACAATTACAGTTACTTTCTGTAATAACTTTTTCTCAAATAACTCTTAACATGGTACATATTCATTTGCTAATTTCAGAAAAAGTGTTACTTTGGGAAACTTCTAGTAATCCTTGTATATAACCAGCGCAGTGCAACAAATAATATCACAAGCAAACGATCTCCATTTCCTTATATGAAACATTATAAAACAGGGAACGACGGATGATAAAAATCGTGTAGGAAAGAAGGCCTGAAGATGACAAATGCGATCGTTAAAGAATGTACACAATATGTATATTTGGATCGATATTCTATATTTTAATGGTTTAAAATACGCATGGATTTAATGGCTAAATGCATCTTTTTAACCTTAACCTTTTGCAGGGTTTACATCATGTAAAATGAACGTCAGAATCATAAACCGACGTAATAGCCTGCATCCAATTAAAACATACGCGTGTTTTAAGAGCAAAATTAAAGGACGACAATACAAATATTAATAACGAAAACTATTATAAATATGCATCATATTTTGCTTAGTAACCGTTGCGAATCCAAAGCTAATCCTTTTCATTCATTTTCAACGTATGGCCAACTTCAATCTGACATTGACAGCTAACAAACAAACGACCGTACGTACGCTGGATGCTGCTGTCACACCCATAGACGTACACAAACCCATTCAATCCATTGACGTACAAAGACCGCTTTAACAGCTCAATGGCATCCCACAAACAACCGATCTCTTTAATTTGATATGCAAATCTGTGAGATATTATATCCTGATTTTCAATTCTTTTGTTCGCCCTATAAGTCGCTCTCAGAGAGAGATATTTATAAAATCTGATTTTGGCGCCAAGTTGATTTTGAATTGGCCGCTTTTAGAAGAAGAAGAAGAATCAATTGGTATGCAAATGAATCGTGAAAAAGTAATCAACCCTGCAGCTAATCTTCGCGTTTAACCTTGGAACCTTTATAAGGCAACACCACTCTCTTTTGTATGCATATTAACGCCCCTTTGTTGCACTCCCTCCCGTCTCCAGAGAATGCACCAAATCATGATTTCTTATACCAACACAAACGAACCTTGATTTCCCCCTCCTGACCTAGAATATATTTACATACTCGTACGAACCCCTTTTATGTTTGTACGAGTACAAATGTCGATATCTAGCGAGCTGTTTTTGTCTTCATAATTCAAACGATTGATGCGTATTTTGCGTTCTAAAATGTATCTGCAGAGAGAAGGAAGTTCTTTCTCCTCTCTCTCTCTTCTGTTTTTGGGAGTAATATTGAGGTCACGGCTGCAAAAATGTAGACCAGAGTCTTGCAGAATGTGAGCTTCTACTTTAAGGCCAAATGCGGAAATATCTGACGGGTCTCAAAACAATAAATGAAGGCTTTTATCATATGAAAAATTATTTTAGCTTAATGATCAATAAAATACGAGACTACGTCTACTACATCATAAATTTACTTGAGAGTTACGTGTTGTTGCGTCCACTTTGAATTGAACACCATCCGACTCTACGCAGCAACCCATATAACCAAAGTTTGTTGTTCTGTTATTTGTAAACATGCACTTAAGAGTGCATTATGAGATTTTTCCTCCACTCTCTGATGATGAGCTGAAGAAGAAGAAGAAGAAGAAAGAGAAACTCTTATGATGATCCTTTTAAACGTTTTGTGATACAACAGCACAACAGACTGGCAGGTCGTCTTCGTCTTCAGGAGATGCCATAAAGATTAGATTCCTCCTCCAAGAAAATAATGCATCATGTTTTCATGGGAACCGAGCACAAGAAGAATTTACAACTTTTACGCCAATCCTTTTCTTATAACTCCCCGATCGGCCATATGTATGCACAGTTATAAAACACACACTCAGCATTCCACAGGGTTGCCATTTTTACTCATTTGGGACTCACATATACTCTGTTAGGCCTGTATTAACTATCATTTAAAATGGCAACCCTGGTCTTCTTCCCACATATGGTGATTGCGCCCTTTGAATGCTCAGCCCATTATAACAGCGCGCAGCAGAAGATTTAATTAATCACGGGGGCTCCGAGCAAGCAAAGAAGTCGGCTATTAAATTAGGGACAGTTGGGGATATTTCTTGGGCAGCCGACGACGACGCAAAAGGGTATTTTAAGGAGCTATTAAGCGGAATTGCGTAGAGCTATAAAAACGCCCGCACTATGCGTACAAACAAGCAAAAAAGAGCCGCGTGGGACGCAATTAAAATTCTTATTGGACATTCTCACCATGGATCCATACTGTATAAAACCTAACTTTCGGTCATAATATTGAACCGTCATTGTAATGTTGCCGTATCATTGCCCTCTTCTTAGAAGACAGACTCCTTTCTTCTGCATAATTACAGCTCTCAATACCGATTTTTCTATTGTGCTGCCAGCGCCGATTCAATCTCGAGATAAGGTCAAGAATGCCTTCTTTTCTCGTCAGATTGATTGTTTTCTTTCTTCAGAGAGTCGGGGCTTTGGGTCCAGTGAGGGTTCGACACCTATGATTATCTCAGAGACGAGTAAAGAGGTATAAAACCCGACTAAATAGGGGTATACTGTAGTTGTATGGCTGATAAAAGGTAATGTTTGGTCGGGACGATGTAATTCCCTGTTTCGTTGCGTCTACTTCCAATATAAAATCAGAATTTTGATTTGAAATAAAGTTGTTGCCTTTGGAAATGAATTTAACGTATCTGAAAGACGTTTTACGTTTGTGTTTAAACCATGAAGCGATATTTTCCCTGGCAATATTCTTTGCGGTTTTCCCCTTGAGAAGACATTTATAACAAGCCTGTTTTAGGAGAAGGAGAAATGTGTAATCATAAATAAGATGTCTGTTGCAGGCGCAAAACGAGGAGGTGGAAGAAGAAGAAGAACGAATAAATTCGCTTCCAACAGATGTGGAACAATATTTACAAGAGTAAACGTTAAACAGGCCTGGTAATATCACATACTTAGGACTTCTTTATACTGTTATAAGATTTATTAGACAAAGCATAACACTGTAGAAAGACATATCTCTACTTTAAAGCACCTAATAAAGGCTTAAAATAAATAGAGGTTGAATGGCCGTTTAATCCTCATATACCACACTCCAAATCGATATATTGAGAAGATATTGCAATCCCAGAAACCTGCCTCCATTATTTGCCCTATTTTCTGCATTCTCCTCTGTCTGCAGCAACGCATGATACCTTTTATATCTCCCGTGGATTAGGATTCGAAATGACCTCAAATTATAAAATAATCCTCAGCCTTGAGAGCTAAAAGCATTTTCTTTTGCCGGAGCAAAATGCATTTTATGTGGCGGATTACAAGTCAGGATCAAACATTTTACACTTGGGGAGATTTCGTGAGCATTAAACGGGATTGAAGGTGTAAATAATTAAACACAGCGGTCTATGTCATACACGATATTGTGCTTGTTTTAAGGCAATATTTGACACTTTATAGCCGGAAGCTAAAAAGTATAACTAGCATATGTAGATGACGAGTAATTGTTAATTACTTTTTTGTTTAATTTTTGTAATTACTTTTAAAAGCTAAAAGATACTGAATACACTGTTATATTCTGCAAGTATTGACGTAGGCAAGGAAATAAAATGTCAGCAGCTGCTTTTTAAAGCTCATTTTTAGTAGATTTTGATCTCAAAGGAGGTTAGAAAACGTTTAGAGGAGGCGTGAAGATCTCTTTTAACTCTTGAAGAAAGAGGGATTAGCGAAGACGGACTTACTTGAAGGCTACATTTTATTTAACGTAGACACTATTAAACGATTTCTTGAGAAATAGAGCGGAATGAAACTTTTTAGAGGGCGAATATTCTTCATAAGCTTTTTTGCCATCAATTTCCCCCGAAAATGTATCCAAAGTCAAACAGAAGAAGTTAAAAGTTCACCGACCTAAATTTCCCAAATCCTCCAAAAGTTTATTTTCAAATAGGTGCATTTTAAAGAGGCGAAATGTACAACAAATATGTTATTTCTGTCTCTAATGGAGTCATAGATCATCATCAGTTTGAAAATAGTCGAACATATGTCTCTCTTTAGCAGTGTAAATCCCCTCTTTATTACCTTTTCTTTGCCCTTTAAATTGCACGATTTTCTCAGAAATTGTCTTTGCAAAGAAAGTGGACCAGTCATAAAAATATTCCAATTGGGGCGTGGCTGTTGGCAATAAAAAGGGCGGGAAATTTGAATTTATTGCCTTTTGTTTTTGAAAGGGAAAGCACTCGTGTAGTAGGGGGAGGAAGTGCTCAATATTATGACAGGAAAGTATTGGAGATGACTTTTGCAGATAACACTTGCGCGCAAAATAATTCTTTTTACGCTGTTCAAATATTTTACAGCCTTACAATCTACAAAAGTAGAACTTTTAATATTACGAATGACGAGTTTTTACAGTTTCCAGTTTTCATGCAAGTAAAAGCAGTATAATTGCATAATCAATGTTTAATCCCCGGCATATGTTAACCGCGAGAGAGTTCATTCTCTTCATTTTTGCACGCACGAAAGTGAAAATTCTTATCGAATTTCCTTCCAACCTTCTGTGAAAACTTACACGCCAAATGTCACCTTATTATTATTACTACCACAACTTTTCGCTTATATCTCACTCATAACTCACACAGCAAGGTCTGATTCTGACATTTCCATTGGCTGTTTTTGCAGCTACATGTGAATGTAAAAGCACTTTTATTCATTTCGTATTTAATCTCTCTGGCATCCATCAAATAAACGCGTCCCCAGAGACCCCAGAGCGTGCTGCGATGCCAACGAAAATAAATTGTATTCGACCTTCGGTGAACGCGTTTCCGGTTCGTGTTCAATGAACTATTATTTATGCTAGATGAGAACATTCTAATGATATAATTACACCAATGATTATATTAATATGCCATATTTACATTATGCTTAAGCACATTGACTGCTCTTAAAATGCATAAACTGCATGCATATGTAAATCATTGCCGAATACTTGAGCACGTTGAGTACAACTATAATGCATGGTCTATTCATATGTAAATCATTGCCCCAGCTCATTTTCTTTGAAACGTTTTTGTTGTCTTTCAAAAAAGGTAGAAAAAGAATAAGGCAAGGAAAAAGAAGGTATCGGCTTTCATGCTATCTCCCTCTCTCTCTGCTCTCATGGGAATTCCACTCTTAGCAGGCTGCCTTATTTATTAGCGTTTTCCGTCTCTCTGCGGAAATAGCTGAAAACATGCTGAATTAGAAAGCGGCTGGAAGAAGAAAGACGTCTTTACATATTTTATGCAAAGGAGTTCCTTCCTTCCTCTTGAAGTAGATCTCAGTTGTTGTTGTTGTTGTGCTATTTTCATGACAATAACCATAACAACAACCTTCAAAGGCCTCTTCAACAACCCTATTGCCAGATGATAGAAACAATTTTTCATTGATTATTTGCTTTTGTCCTGTACCTTAAAGAGGAAGACTGAATAAGTTGATTCTCATTTCTTTTGTGATGCGGCTGCGGCCTTAAAGCTTTCCATTTCAGCTTCAATCACCTTGATAAGTTTTGTTCTCCAGCAGCGGAAACTGATCACGCAAAAAGGTTTTCTTCTTCTTTCCACTGCTCATCAGTCACAAAGTGAAAAACGCCATCAGCACATCATCAAATGAGACCTTTAAACGGACAATTGGAATACTATTTTAAGTTGTTACTGTGCAACTCAGTGTAACAGTAAATGCGAGTCTAATGTTCATACCTCAAGAAAAGTGATGATTCCTTTCCTTCCCATTCTTCCGGTCAGACTGTTTTTCACCTTTTTGCTGATGATAGAAGGAAACTTTTAGGACGGCTAAACAACAACAAAAAAGCTTTCTTTTGCTCATTGATCAGAAAAAGCTAAAAAAGAATCGAGAGAATGCTGATGTTACAGTATCAACTAAAACACTGCATTCTCTTAATCTTCCCTATATTTATAAATTGAGTAGTACAAGATCATTAAAGTGAATCTAAAACTTAGTCCATCTTATTTTATACGTATAATTCCCTGTTGGACATGATACTGTACTTTTTATCCTCTGTTATCCAGCCATTGTGTATGAAGCATATCTAGCAAAAAAGAGAACCTTTTCAATGGAGCATCTGATGAAGCTTTTGTCCTGATTAGCTTTCCACACAAACAAACAGCAGCCCTTCTTGCTATTTTTAGGCCCGGAACAGACCTAATTGCCGAATAAGGTAGCTCATCGTCAGTCATCGATGTCATATCGATTTTCCAACGCTCATTGCCTCTAAATCATTAATTATTCCTAGTGCCTGCTCATCGATGGCCGTGTGGTAAAGGCCCTTGGGAGACCGTAATTCAACCCTGTAGCAGCACTTGCAACTTTCTCTCGCCTGGCTCTTCAGGAGGAATCCCTGCAGCCTCTACACGAGCTAATTCGACGACGGCGACAGCGACAGCATGGGCACAGAGCGACAAGACACTGGTATGCTGTGTGATCCTCCGGCGACCTTATTTCACTTCTTGTTGCTTCCAAGTCGCACCAATAAACTGCCGCTCAGTATACCTATTAATATTAATTGTCATTGTGTTTATTCTGTCACAATGGCACAATCTCTCATCCTTTTCATTTCCAGCCTTAAATGGTCTCCTTCACCAGATCGAGATCGATCCCCAAACGGGGCTCATCGGCGGCCCACTTGAATAAGAGCTTGCGGAGGTTGGTGGTGGCTGGAACTCTGAATGAACTCCCGTACCGCTCTTGTCCTCTGAGCCGCATCTTCTCCTCCCGCTCCACCTTGTCGAGTGGCTGGTCCTTCTCCGCCGACTCCTTCACCAAAGAATAAAGCCTCAGGACGTCCGCTTCGGAGTATTTCTCCGCGGCCTGGAGAAGAGAGAAGATTGCAGACTTTTACATGGAATTCAAGAGATAAATAAATACTGCTCATCGACGCATCAGAATGTCATTGGAAACAACATGAAGATACTATACAACTAGTTTTTTTTACAAGTGTAGTAAGTTGTTATACCAACGCAAATTCAATAAAACTAGCGGGGCATGAATATATTAATATTATAATTTATATGTCTACTCTAAAAGTAACGTTAAAACGATTGCAAGTTTTCTAAGTAAAACATTTTTGCCAAGGTTTTTTTTATATAAATTAAGTTCAACAAAGATTTCAGAGATTGCTCGTGAGTCAAGTTTACGCATAAGCTAATAATGTGCTTCTTTTGTTCCAATGAACATTTTAGTGGCCTATAAATTTCGATCAATTTTTCAATTGCTGCATTTTAATTATTATAAGCTCTTCTTTCCGACGAGCTTAACAACGGATGAAATTTATAGTGAACAAATATGCCAGAGAAAAAACCATTAAAATGGGCCAGAGAAGACACATAGGAGCAACTGGTTAAACCATATTGTACACCGCTGATCGGCAATAAAACATACTATAACGAAATTACCGTCATTTACCAATCTATTTAATGAAGGAATGCGAATAAATGAAACGGGGTTTCTCCGACTCTAGTACTTAGTTCGTACCTTTGTATTGCCAATCACAAATCGTTCCACACGTCCTACCCAACCAATCAGCTCCTGAGCCTCCTTCATCCTGGCCGTAACCTCATCAAGGGCAT
The DNA here is from genome assembly GCA_900659605.1 of Tisbe holothuriae. Lineage (NCBI taxonomy): Eukaryota > Metazoa > Arthropoda > Copepoda > Harpacticoida > Tisbidae > Tisbe > Tisbe holothuriae. The sequence continues at coordinate 8,881 of LR139679.1, read as the reverse complement.
CGCGAGTGTACGGCATGTCAAACCTGACGTACTTGGAGACGCCGGGGCACGTGCGTACAAAGTCTTGTACCAGATCGACGTTCCTAGAATCAAGGAGACATGAAAACTGTCGAAATTACCGAAAAATCTGGGCTACCCCAAATCTGAAACAATATATTAGGTGCGAATGTTCTAAAGTCTTTCGGGAACTGGGCTCACATCAACACGTGCTTGGACCGGGGTATTCTCAAAGGAGCTTCGGAGCGACTTTTTCCATTTTGCTTCTCATGGCAAAGATCGCCAAGTCACGGCCAAAAAAATTTGAGATGAGACTAAGTTGCCGTCAACCAAGACGGAGCTGTTGAGCCATTGGACCTCTTACACCCCCTTGGTCTTTGCAATTTTGGGCTTGGACACGGTCACAAGGTATACCGCTCTGCGGGCTCGATCTACTGCTCCGCTGACACGGTCTGCGGTCACTATTTTGATCCTCTCTCAAAGACGGCTTGTAATGGACACTCCTTCAAAGCTTCAACAATTAGTCTTCATCTCTATGCTTTGAGTATCTATTCACAGTTGATTCGCAGGGGGAAGTAGGATCCCACTAAACATTTTAAACTACCATTAGTTATGGTCTTTAGGATTCCAAATTAGACTAGAAACACAAATATAAGTCAGATTTGGCCATTATAACTGCCCCTATAAAAGATGCCCATCATTAGACTAACCAAGATCCGATAGCCCTTGCAACACAATGCAGCGTGTAGAGTTCACTGGCGCGGTATTTATTATACCGGTAGAAGTGGATTTCGCTCTTAAATATTTTATCTTCTTTCCCGGCAAACTGCCGCTCGACCATCTCGTCGATGGAGAGGCCCGTGTCGAACGGGTCCGCGGACACTGCTTTTGCGATATGAGGAGCCATGCCAGCGGCCATGGTGGGCTTGTTGGGGTTGGACGACTTTCACTGGAAGGTAAGGAAGCTTTTGTTTGTGATTGTGATTCCTAAATCGACGCTTGCGCGCAGGGCTGCCAGATGGATCTGGAGCGATTTTGGCCAAAGTCTTTAAATTTTGCCAGCTACCTCATTTTTGACCAGATTTCAACATGTACTGCATAAAGGATTTTTTTTACAAATACGTCCAGACAGAAAATATCTGATATGTTTGGGCAATTCGTTCTTATTTCTTCTATCTTATCCGAGGATTTGGCCATAAAGTAACCCCGAATCGCATCCCAACCCCGGCTCAGACGGGACTCAGCAATGCGAGTGGAGCTGAGAGGAGAGAAAATACTTTCCTGAGGGAGCTCAAGGTCCTCCGACGGCCTTGAGCGTCCTTGAGCGTCCTTGAGCACAGCCCTTTACTGAGCCGTGAAATTTTATGACTGAGCTCGTATATTGTTGTTTTTTACGCATAGAAATCTTTCCGAACTAAAACCTCGAGTCCTCGATTTCCAGCTTCAACTTTGTTCCCCTTATATTTGGAGATTGTGTCCCTCCCCCATGGCAGCGTCGTCTTCCAGTCCTTCCAGCTTCAGGTTCTACCTCCCATTCTTCACGCCCACAAACACCGAGGGCACACGCCCACTAAGAAAATTGGACAGAAAGAACGATGCTCCTAAAGGTGAGACATCAATAGTACCTTTTTAATGTCAGATACCAATCTTGCACATTCTTTCCAGCCGGCATCATGCCCCAGTACAGCCCGGCCAAGGGTGATAACGCCGTGCCTTGTCCGACCAACCCCTGGAATGGCGCACCGAGGTCACGCCCTCAGAAAACATGGAAAAGTCCTTAAAAAGGGCATGAGGCTAACGCGTTGAGAGGCGTGAGTTTCTCGGAGACGCGCCTGGCTTCGACGGCGATGAGAAGGCTCCTATTGGTCCGTCGGCTCGTGATGCCAATGCAGCATCACGTGAGGAGATACGGAGCAGTGCAATTTGTTATCTCGAGCGTCATCAGTGAAGCACCAAAAAGAGGGGGGTGACGGGGATGGCAACGGGCATTGGAGGAGCCGCAGGAGCGTCGGTGCCGGCGACAAAACTACAGTATCGTGATATCTGGGTCGATTGTAGCAAGTGGATATGAAAGTCGAGAAAGGTACACAATTAAATTTTAAAGTATCGCCTTATAAGCTGTGACGAATATTTTCTTTCATGAAACGTGGACCAACTCCTCTTCGTGGATATACATCACGAGAACTCCTAGACCCGCTCATCCCCTGGGATTGCGTCGACAGACTCCTCGTCGCGTGCGGCGCCACGTCTCGCAAGCACAAGGTGCGCCAGATGCGCGAGGCCCTCGCGTCAATGCCTGCCGCACATCGCGCCACACTGCAGCTCCCACTGCGTTATCTGACCCGCGGCACTAAATTAAAGAAAGGAGCACAACCGGATGCAGTTCCCGAACTTGGCCATCGTGCTCATGCCTCCGACGAATGCCTCCGTGACGCAGATCATCGCACTCGACATGATGGTGGAGGATGCTGCTCAACAACAGTATACTTTTAACAGGTAGGATAACGCTTGTTTGAAGACGAAATACGTTTTATATACTATGGCTGCAACTTGTTCGTGCAATGAAATCATTAATGAATTGATTGAATGCATGACATTGTAAGGCAAGGTAAAAATGTTTATTTTAGTATATTCCAGCAAAGAATGTTTATTTTATTATCATGTGTGCAATTTTTAATGAATGAGGTGTAGTGTAGTGAGTAGGAAATAGTAGTGTTTTTATCCGTTATTTTTTTTCTCGAGTTTTTATGTTATTATCATTACTGGAGACTGCACAACTGTCCGGGAACATCTTCGTGCTTCACGGCCTTCTCCTCGTAGTCCCTTTCCAGGGCCGCCTTGTACTCCGGCTGTCGAAATAAGATAATAAGTATAAATACCACCTAATGATAAAGTTTGACAAAGCTCAATAGTGTTATAGGAAACGAGTAAATAGTACCGATACTTTGTGAAGTGATACTGCCGCGTTTACTGTCCGCGAGAGCCTTCTCTCCTCGTCTCGTTCACTCACCTGATCTCGGGGTCGGCCAGCCTGGCCTGCCCGTCCGCCCCCGAGACGAGGTAAGTGTACGAGACGAGGAGAGTCTAAACAAGAGCCAGTACCATTCACCCAATTTTGAAGTATTAATTAAGTTTTCTTATAACATTATATATATCCTTCTTAAAATTATCTTGAAACTGTAAGTTGATGTTGTTTAAAGATGCCTAGCTGAGAAAGAAATACTCTTTGGCCCCTACCTTGAGCCACGCGTGCTCGAGGGCCGTGCTCGCGGAGATGCGGGCGTCCTTGTCCGGGTCCATGAGCCGCATCATGAGGTCCTGCAGCGCGGCGGTGGGCTCGCCACTGCTGCTGCCATCCTTGTCCTCGCTGTCATGGCGGCGGCGGAGGTGGAAGTCCTTGTTGGCGATCTTCTCCTCGATCTCCTTGCGGCCGTCATTGACGCCAAACGGGTGATGGCCGATCACGCTGGAGAAGGAGGGGAGGAGGACAGACAGAAACTTTAGCATGGATAAGCGAGTACATGCAGTTCACTGTTTAGTATAACAGTAATTGTATTTTTAACCAATAATTCATCAATATAATTTGCCGTTTTTTTTTATTTTATGTTTTAGAGAGGGTGGAAAGAGATAGTATTTAAAGTATTTGGAAAATGTCTATTTTCAAGGAATGAATTTTTTTCTGCTTTGGTCGTCAGTTAGGGGTATTTTTAGTAATAAATTAAATGATTAATAGAACCACGTCTTAATTGATTTTTGTCTTGTGCCTATATTCGTATAATGAAGTGATTTACCTTTTGTAGGTCACAACCCCTGCGGCCCAAATGTCCACGGCCTTGCCGTACTTCGGCTCGGCGTCGAGCATCTCTGGCGCGAGGTAACCGGGCGTGCCGCAACGGGTGGTGAGCGGCCCGCTGGTCTCGTCGTGGAAGCAGCTGAGGCCAAAATCGGCGATCTTCGCCACGCCTAAATTCAATTTAATTATGTTATTAATTTTCTTTTAAACATTATAATGGATCTCAGGTAATTTACAACCATTTACAGTTACAAGTAGTGTATTACTTTAAAGCTCTGGATTAAGGTATGCTTGCTCATCCTATATCGTCATTTATATCCTACCTTGCTGCGACAGCAGAATGTTCCCCGGCTTGAGATCCCGGTGGACGATGCAGGTCGAGCCCTCGTGCAGCTTGTCCAGCGCCGACATCAACCCCTTGAAATGGTCGACCATGTCTAGAAATGACAAATGAAGTTAGGTTGACATGCACCTGTATTGCTTGATTAATGATATTTTGTTCAACAGATAGACAAATGAGAGTTTATAGATATGCAAGGAAAGTATGACATTGATGTTGAAATGTAGCATGGAATAGGTAGGACTTATTAGCTGTAGAAGTAAGCTTGTGTCTGAGTCACCGATCCAGGATGCTTTGCACAAGAGAGCTTGTCAAGGACACGTTCTTTATGCATGCGTATCATCATGGGAAGCTTATAATTTTTATAGCAAAAGTGTTATTCGTAAAAAAAATCGACTGTACCCTTCTCGTAGAGCGCGCCCTTCTCGTTGAGGTAGTCCTCCAGCGACATGTTCATCCTGTGGCGGGAGATAACAAGGATGACTTCAATAGAATTAATGTAATGTAACTCCTGTACTTTTCTTGCACTACCCATAGAAAAAATTCTAAAATAACGAAGTTAAGTTTGCATTCATCGCCCCTAAAGAACGAGACTACTTTCTCCCGTACTTTTCAAAGATGATGGCAGGAACTCCTCCCTCCCCTCCAGTGTAGTAGGCGAGCGCGCGGACGCAGCCTTCCGGCGCCCTCGCCATGGCCACCAGCGCCATGTCGAACTCGCCCACGAGCATGTGCTGGGGCGCGTCGTTGCGGCCCGTCTTGACGACGACGGTGTCGCCGCCGCTTCCCTTCTTGGTCGCCTCCTTCACTCGGCCGAATCCTCCCTTGCCAATGGTCTTGCCGATGTCGTAGTCTTCATCGGCGTTCTTGAGGAACCCTGAGAGCAAGGATAGCGCTTTTTGATACTTATTCATTTCATTATGTCTTATCGTCATCCCCAGTTTAATTCATTTACTTAGCACCCCAATATGGGAATTAATTAATTGTCTATGTAGCGATCGTTCTTACTTGTCGGCCCGGCGGGAGCCTCCTCCTCCTTCTTGTCGTTCGACATCGTGGACTGGTCGTGACCTAACGCAAGGTTACACATAAAACTTTAATACAAGTAATCATCATTTGGGATTATGTATATATTTGAATGTTTACGAATAAGTTGACGAGAGTCACGAGATCCATAGAAAATAGCTTTTATTTATATTTTATTAAACATTATTTTGTATTCACTCGTGTTTATGAATTACAGTTTTATATAGTAACGTCTCAAAACGGGTTTATTTTACATTTTTGGATGCATAATTATATTTTAGATTGAATTTTACTTGATTCTTTCACTCGTGCAACCAAAAGCTACACGTATTAATGAATCTGTACTTTCAGGACTGCACGGCGACGACCAACGGTGACCATTCGTCGTAGCTATCGGGACACGGGCGTGTGTCACCGCGCTCGCCTTGCACGAGCCGTTCGTGCCCATGTCCGACGGCGGCTTCTGCAACACGTTTAAATCGCAGTGGACATGCAAAAGCAATAGCAAGAGGGAGGTCGATCGATTGTTAGTCCCTTTGCGCAAGGCCATCGCGCTCCAGAAGAGCGTGTTCGACATCTGCAGCAGTACATGCAGCGGTGACAAAAGACTGCAGCCAAGACATGGTCCTGCATGGTGTGCCACATGGAGAGCGCGTGCAGCCAAGAATGTAAAGCAGTCCTCATTAAGTCATGAGAGGGTGCAGTTGTGGCACGTGAAAGCGACGGGAAGAAAGCAATCCTCATGAGAGGGCAAAGCCGGTTCACAGCGGCCCACCCGTTTCCTTCAGCCGCGTCACGCGCTCCCACGACTCCCGAACTGCGTAACGCGTCCCCGGCCCTGAGCCCCAGAAGCGGCCAGGCTTCCCAGCAGCTTTACCGTCGTCATCCAGACAGAAGAAGTAAAAGGTAATAATAATCCCTTAAAGAAGATACTTCTGTCTGGTAGCATTTTAATTCTTTTATTCAAGTCAAGAAAACATGTAGATCATCCCCATTCCTAAAATTATTTTCAGATGGATGATGATGCTGTGCTGGGCAGCCCCACTCTTTGGTACCATTTCTTGATCATTCTTATTTCTGATTACTCTCTCGATTTCTTTTGTGCAAAAAGAGAGATATCACAAGTAATGTTTAATTAAATTTGATAATATAAATATTCAAGTTAAAATGGCAGAGGTATGAGCTCTACTCGGCTTTGTCAGTAATCGAGGTATTTAGAAATAAGTTCAAAGATACTTTATAGGCCTGGCCAGAGTAATGAAAAGAGAGAAGGAAGCTCTTTATAGTGCCAGTATTGAGCATAAAACATGTGATATGTCTTCCTTTGCTCTTCCCAAGAGTTACAATTTTTACTTGAGGACTCTTGTCAGTTGGACAGCTGAATAAAAAAAAGTTAGCATGATATTGGGTCAGCTATATTTTAGTCTTCCACATCGGGCACGTCGTTCCACACCTTTCATCCCTAATGTGCCTGGGCATTGGTAAACAACTTTCAGTAACTGCTCATTTAATTTCGTTTTTGATAATCCAATTAAGCACTTAACAAATTTTGAGCTGTCTTTTGACGTAACCATAGTTAAAATAATACTTTTAGAGTTTAGACAGTACCTTAGGAGACAGACATGATTTTGCTGATATTTCAAGAGGTTTTTGATCACCTTTCTCAACTACTTGAATTAAGAGCAGCCATACTAATAGCTAGTAATAAGTAATTTCACTTTAATAAAGAAAGTATTGTTGTCCCCGTTCCCGGCCCTGGACTCTTCGGGGCATCCCAGGTGCAATTGGAGGGCCGCAGGAAGAAAAAGAAGTGTGCGTGGAACACGTTGGTGAGCCGACGTGGTATGAAGCGATGCCGTGGAGGGTGGGGCAGGAAGAGCTGAGGGGCTGAGCGCAGCAGAACCTGGAGCTGGACACGAATTAGGCTACGCCTTCCCTCGACTTCAAGCCTGTCCTCCCTCTGCGACTACGCCGGCACGCCCACTCACACGCTTTAGTGACAGTCCAGGTCAGACGATAACGCAAATTCACGTCCACATTTTGCAAGTCCTTTAACCAAGGGATTAGTGTGCGAAACTTGTTCGCTCGGTATAATATTTATAGTGTTGGAACCTACCTTTTATTAAAGGGTGAAAATGAGGTTTTTTTATGGTGTTGAATGTGGTCGGGAGTGTTTTAAAGAAGGGTGGGTCACCGCTTGCCTGGTTGAAAGCACAAATAAGAGTCGCAGAAATATTTTTGTAGTTCAGGGAAGCCAATAGCTCGTAGACGACATGGAATATTACTTCAAAATTATATAAAGATAATAAAATTATTTCTGAACTACTTTTTATATATGAGAAGATTATCATTTGCAGATCAGCCGACCAATGCAAGGAAAGCTGTTAAGTTTATTATAATTGTCAAAATTTCAGAAGGTTTAATTTGGTTCTGGCTTCGCACATTGAAATTATCTCGAGCCCTGATACAAACGAAGATATTCCATTTTTTCGTTTAAATGGCTTTTGAGTCGCTGAGCTCAGGCAAGGTCCAGATGTAAATAAACGATGAAAATAACGTCCTGCCACACCATGGTCGGCCCATTCAGCGCAAGCAACCCATCCGGCTCCTGTAGCCGCTCCATCTCCTTCTGCGGCAGCCGGTTCTCCTCATCCCAACAGTTGCAAAGCAAGCATGTCGCTGTGAGAGGGGCAAGGGCGGGACCCTCCGGAACGACTTGGTGTGAAACAGGCGCCGCCGTTCACCTCGCTGTGTGAAATTTCACGCATGGAGGAAAACCTCAGCGCCTCGAAGACCAAATAGACGAAAACCGCCGGGCACTCCGAGGTCCAACATCACCAACAAGGAGCAGTATTTTTGGAGTACGAGAGGGAGGCCGAAGAGCTCAGGAAGAACCTCAACAACACGATAAATCGGTGCGCTTGTCAAGGATTAGACTTGATTGCAGTATTAATTCCCGGCCAGGACCTAGCTACTGGAGTTGTCGGTGGTTTTGTTCTTTCTGTCCGTCACGCACTCTCCAACATCCGACCGTTTCCGACGTCCTACTTCTAGCGGATTTTCTACTCCTAGCCGACATCCTATTTCGGGGTGGAGAATTGTCCTTTGTCGCAGTTTTACTACTTGCTCAAGCTCTACTCATTTCCGATCGGAAGACGGTTCACATTGCCGATGACGAGCCTGTGCTCCATGTTGTGGCACTCTTTTTCCTCGGAGGAGGAAGTCACGCACACTTTCGGAGCCATGTCCGAGGAGATCTGTGCCTTGGGATCGGAGCCTAAGAATAAGGACAACTCGGCTGCGTGATCAGATTTGCAGCGGGAGAGAGTACATCTACGTAGAAGCTCTGCTCGCACTCTTTTAAGTGATAATTAAACGGGTTTTGCATTTTCTGCAATCGTGGGTAAGGCTTGTTGTTAGCCGGATTCAGACATGCGATGGAACTTCTCACCAATGAATACTATCCCGAAAGAGTGGAAACAGACAGGATAAGGAAACTAGATATCCACCAACAAGTAATCTTCACAGAACCAGAAGAACCAGATATAAAAATATACACTGATGGATCAGGATACGAAAACACATTCGGATATGGCTACACAATCTCAGGACACATTGAACACGAAGATAAAGGGAGACTTCAAGACGAAGCATCAGTATTTCAAGCAGAAATGATGGCAATCAAGAAAGCAACTACTCACCTACTGGGAATAGGGATCACAAAT
>LR139678.1:0-26929 GCA_900659605.1 Tisbe holothuriae | reverse complement strand
GATATACTTTGGCCGAAGTCATTTGAACGAAATCTCTTTTTCCTTAGACCGAATATATTTATCATAAGACCGAATTCCTTTATCCTCTGACCGAATTCATTTACCTCTTACCGAAAAATGACTTTTCTTTGACCAAAGTATACAGGAAAGCTATACAGGAAAGCTAAGGTGACAAAAATAAAAGTAACAAAAAGTACAAGTATAAGCCTAGGTTAAAAATTCAGAACATACATGTACATATTCTTAAACTGTGTTATATTCCATCCTTAAATATAGCTAATATTATTATTGATGGAAGTCAGCTTTTGTATACTCAATTTGCACGTGCAGTAAAGGACTTGCAATATTTCAAAGTAAAGTTAAAACAAAGTGAAGTAAAATTCTCTGGATTATCGGGACAGCCGAGTAAACTATATAATAATATTCCATGCAACAATTACCATTGAATTTAGTGGAACAGGTCATTTACTCTGTCAGAGAAGCATCAGTATGGTTTCAACTAAAGTCCCCGATTAATTTATTAAACAAGTTTTTCAATCGTTCTATACTACTATCACGCAAGAAATGTGCATTTTAATTGGCACTAAAAGACAATATTTTCAAATATTGAAATAACTACAGTAACTTCAAGACTAGCCAGCAACAACTTTTTAATAAAGTAAGGAGTTGATTATAATGAATGTGATAGTAAGTGCTTGGCTCCTGTTGTTTAAATGTTACCCTTATTCAAGTACAGTCCTTGTAAAGATATGTTTTGACTTCGGCACAAAGAAGAAAATAAGACTTCGGTCTTAGGAAAAATGGCTTCGGCCATAGGAAAAACAACTTCGGTCTAAGGATAAACGATGCCGACTATTCGGCCAAAGTATATTCCCCCTAATATTCCTACAAAAACTTTTATATACACAGATCATGTCTTCGATTCTTCATTAGCTTACTTTTTTAAAGATATTTCTTAGATTTTTGCTACCTATTCGGAAGTTTCAATGTTAATAACGAAATCTATCATGTAAACAAGCTTTGGGAACTTGGGATGCACTTGACAGCAGAGAAAAAGGAGAATCCCCCCAGAGCGCGGAGAAGGGCGAAAAATTAATTTAAAAAAAATCGTTGCATGCCTGTAGTCATATGGTTAATTGTATTTGTGGTATAATAATAGGTTTGAAGGTTTCTATATAACCTGTGCCAGTTTTTGATCCAAAATTACTACACAAATTTACGCCCTTTTCTGGGGATTCCCCTCTATTCCTGTATTTTTTTCTTTTTTACTCTTGTCTAACATGCATCCCAAGTTTTGGAAATTGACAGAAATTTTGCAACCTTTCTTACTCTGGTGATTGTACCCTAGCGACCTTACATTCGTACATGGCTGTATTATACTCAAGTATAATACGTCCATGCATTCGTAGGAGCAGTGTATAGGCTTGGATTTTACTTTAATTCTTCGGACAGTCGGACTTCGGAAGGAGAGGTTGCAAACGAGACATTTTTGCTTATAATTAAATACCCTTAATGGCAAAACACTGGGAGTTGCTGAAATGGAATAATTTTCTTGGCATTTTTAGAATAATATGGTGTCCCTGAAAAAGGAAGGAGACACGTTCACCGACTTCAATACTGTTGTCCTTTATATGTCTTTGTTCCACTTCAGAGGCTCCATCTAGCGGCCGATTGACACAAAAAGGGGCCAAGCAAAGTATTCCATTGTACAGATTTGGCTTACATCCAAAAGTGGACAGAATAGGAATTGCACAGACTGTACCATAGGGGCCCCTGCAGGGCTAGGGTAGCCCTTTGGAGTAGCCTAGGAGTTCCACAGGACTAGGGCTCCTGCAGGGCTCCTGCAGGGCCAGGGCAAGAGATCCTGTTAGGTTAGGTTGGGTTAGGCAAATTAGCATTAAATATCCATATTTTAGGCAATGAGTTCTGTGCAATTCTGGTTCTGTGCAATTTCAGGGGAAATTATATTCTGTGCTATTCCATTTCAGTGCAAATCCGGTGAAAAAAGCAGTCTGAGCAATTCTTGGACTGTGCTAGTACATCACATCGTGTGTATATGTTTCAGAGAATTTTGGAAAGCGATTATTAAAATATTTGAGCCAATTCTTTGCTCTCGAGACTGGCAGAAATAGTTGAAACGATTGAGAATATTACTTCTTAGAACCAAAAAGTAGTTTTAAAACGCTGTATGATTTGATCATTTCTATGAGTCTGTGGCGCGGTCATTAAATAAATAAAACATTATTTAAGGCGCGGTTCAATAATCCCGCTCCCATTTAAATTTTCCCGCCTAAAAGTCGCTTCGCTTCATTCGCCAAAATGGAAAGTAGGGATGACGGTACAAGAGAGTGGGACTTCACCACTAATTTAATTAATTCCGTTTGAGGTAAAATTTAAACCATACATTGCTGAAAAAATAGATCCATGAATATGAAGAGTATGCAACAAATGCTTGTTCTAATTATATATGTGATATTTAGGCAAAACGAATCCATGCTTTCTTCTCTAATTGTAGCATTCTGTCATCCCTTCTGCACCGCAACAGCTGCACTGCAAGCAAAGCCAGAACAAAACTTCTTTCGACGATAAGAGCGTCGGAAATTTTCCAAAAGGAATCTCTCCGCAGTTAATTACTCTTTGGGTGTCATTAGCCCTTAATTAGGCGAGTCTCCGTGCTTCTTTTCTCCCCTCCGAGTGTGCTCTTCCCTCCCTCCAGCCTCACCATGTTGTACATGGAAGATTACCTCGAAAGTAAGGCACGAAATCACGACTGAGTTGGGCTGCGAGTTGACGAATTCAAAAGAAAAGCGGGAGAAGATTCTCAGAAAAATCGGAATGTTGTAAAATGTGACTCGCTATATACCAGAATTACTATGGTGTTAGTTGATGAGGACTATGCGGATACTGGGGCATTTTAAATTAATTGGGATAAAATCATGAACTTATATCCAAAATAATGGGGGTAAATGATGCGTATTATAAAATAACCACCGACTTGGAGAACAAAAATAACATTGTTTTTTTTTGTTTCAGTGATCGAGCACCTCCCGAACGAGCTTCGCGACCGCTTCACCGAGATGCGAGAGATGGATCTCTCCGTGCAGAGTGAGTAGCCGCGTAGTTTGGCTTCCTTGATAGAGGGATAAAGTAAAGTTCCTCTATTTATTGAACCTATAAGGCTATAATTGAGGGTCTCTTTAGTTAATTGTTTCTCTCCAGTCCCTTCAAATGAACTGATTAAACTCTATCCCTTAAAGCATCCTATAAGCTATTGCCTTTAAGATCAATGGCAAATTAACAAGTAAAGGCAAGGGTAAAGCAGCATGTTTCTCATCTTCTACACTACTCTGCAGCTCTGTTTAATAAATGACCTGCTATGCATGCCACTTATTTCATTTGTACATAACTTTATTAATGTTTTTGTTGTATTCACAATCTGAATCGTTCAGTAAGAATTCAATTTCCCCGTGTTAAAAAAAATTGTGCTGATCCTTAGTGCAGATCTAACGCCCAAAGAAGCCAAAAAGAGCCTTTCCTCCGATGCACTATAGGGCCGTTCTTACCAGCATGCTATATTAAGGATTTTTATATAATAAAAGGAACTCCATTCCCTCCATACATGGCATTTGGCATCTAAGAAACTATTTCTTGCAGTTTTGTAAATTTTTGACCATTTCCGAGCAATTTTGGCAAAAATGGTTCAATTTTACTACACTAAATGCCCTTTTTGCAGAGGTTGTAACTATTTTTGCTAAACCTTGCTAAACCCAAACTATACATCAAATGAAAGGAAATTTCAAGTACTTTCTTGCTACATAGGTCTCCATGCTGCCAAATGCTGCCAAATATTAGAAATTTTGAGTTTTGTGAAACCACTAAATCTAATATTGGAAATCTACAAAATACTTAATACTTTAATAAGTAATTTGCCTCCAAAAAGGTCATTTTTGAAAATTTCATAAATTTTTACATTGGTAGAGTTGCTTTATACCCAATTCTATAGTTTAAAATTGGAAGAGAATACCTTTTAAACATTTGTAGTGAAGAGGTGCAATTTTGCTTTAATGATTGGCAAACTTTTGTTTTATGGCTGAAAAAGACCATTTACAAAATAAAAACCAAACTTTTTACTACATTAGTACCTTAGACACACCTAGTTCATATGAAAAAAAGCATCATAATATTGGATTATAGATATGTCAATAAAATCCTATTATAGCATGCGGCCCCATAGTGCGATGGCTGCAAAGGCTGTGTTTTTTTTGCCGCCGGCCGTTTTTCTTCTTCTTCTTTCGCTCCATATGGCGCGCAAAAGAGAAAGCCTTTCTCGGCATATGCCGGGAAAACGATTTTGACTCCTTTAAACCCTCCTTTCCAGACCGCGTTGACAGCCTGTCCGGTCGCGAGAAGAACTTCTTCGCCTCGTGTCGCCGGCTCAAGACGACGGAGCGGGACGCTGAGTTCCAGCGGATCAAGGGCGAGTACGGAAAGGTCATCGAGGACGCCTCCGAGAAGATTCAGATTGCGGAGGAGAGTTACAGCCAGGTCGACAGGTGAGCTTTTTAGATATTCGCCCGGGTGATGATTTCTTAACCTATATTTTGCCCTCAACAGATACCTCCGCAAACTCGACCAAGAACTCCACAAATTCAAGATGGAGCTTGAAGCCGACAACCGCGGCATCACCGAGATTCTCGAGAAACGATCCCTCGAACTCGACGCTGCAAACACATCAGCGGCGGCGTCCGCGGCAGCAGCAGCCTCCGGAAGCATGGGGTCAGGGATGCCATCTTCAAAGGAAAATCGGCTGCCGAAGAAGAGGCCGAAGCCGAATCAGACCATTGCACATGGCGGCCCTACCCTCGCGTCAACAGCATTCTCAGGGATGGAGTCGCCGCTGCTGCAGCCGATGCGGACCAAGGGCGACCGCAAGGGCTCCCTCTCATCCAGCGCGATGGGGCTCATGCCGTCGCCGTCAGTGTCGGGCCCGTCCGCCGGGTTGCACATGGGGTCTTTTGCCGCCGACATGCTGCCGCTCGACTCGTTGACGGCGTCCTCCCCGGGGCTGATGGGCAACGCCAGCCCGATGAGCGGAGGCAGCAACACGTACCCACTGCAGCACATGGGCGCGGGCGGCAACGCCATCGCGGCCGCGGCCAGTCAGGCGATTGCCGCGACGCAGCAGTTTGTGCCTGGGCGCAGGACGTCCAGTCTGAAGGCGTCGTATGAGGCCATCAATCTGGGCGTGCAGACGCATGAGTTTTCGATTGGGCGCGATCTGGCCAGTGCTGCGCAGTCGGCCGTGGCGGCGTCCGGGTTGAGTGGGCCTGCTGAGGGGTATAGTGGAGGGCCGCCGCCATCGAAGCGACAGAAGTCCAACAAGTACGTTGCATATCATAATAATCAAAGCTCTGTCAACTTTTACGGTTTTCATTTTTCCAGACGCTCTCACGCGGCCGGATCTTCCAGCACATCCGGCCTGGGCGACCCCGGCACTCCCGGCCTGCTCGACGTCGTCTCCAGCGGCGCGTCCTCGCTCATGGACGACGGCGGCTCCGGACTCCTCGACGCCGGTGGCGCTGGCCTGGGCGCGTCGTCGAGCGACCTGCTTGGCCGCGGCGGTGACAGTTCTTCCCAGGAAGGCAGCGCCAACGAGGCCGAGTGGTTCGACCCGGCAGAGCCAAGATACTGCATCTGCAATCAGGTTTCCTACGGGGATATGGTGGCTTGCGATAATGATGAGGTAAGGAGATCATTAAGAATCTCGATTAAGCTGCGTTGTTTTACAACAATTTTGTACATCATTTGTACGTACAAAAGCCCATTTTAATATATATTTATTTGGCGACTCACTAACCAGTAATCTCTATCTCCCCCTTTCATTATGGCCCCCGTGATTTCATTGTTATGTTGAATTTGTTTTATGGTTTAAGTACTTGTTGAAATGATTTTCACTATCGGACAATGATGCAATGAATTTCCTTCTTTCCAGTGTCCTTACGAGTGGTTCCACTACCCCTGCGTTGGCATAACTGCGACGCCCAAGGGGAAATGGTACTGCTCGACGTGCCTCGCGAGGAAGAAGAAGAAATGAACAACATCAACTGCAATTTAATTATGTACCATTTTCATTTCCAAAAGACTGTTTAAATACAAGTGTACCATCAGTTTCATATAATTATTAATATAATACGATATTAACAGGATGTAAAAGCGCATTCAATCATTTCAATGTTTCATGTTTAAAATAGAGCTCCGACAGGGATTCGCTTCCGCTGCGAAAGTCGATGACGGAAGATGGAAAGGCGGGCCTCAAAAGGGAGCGAGTCTGGGAAGAAAAATTTTAAATTTGACCAGTAAAAGTCAAGGAACGTTTAATGTAGTTCATTAAAAGTGCTTTTGTTTACCTATTCCTCCATTGTCCCCACTCCTCCGCTTCTGCCCTGTCCACAGCGCCTCAGCAGCTGCAGCCAGCCCCGGCCACAATCGCTGCGACAATGACGCCGCATCCGGCACCATGATGCCGGAGTCGCCCTCTCCATGCTCGTCAGTGTCGAGGACAAGCTCAGAGCCGAGGATGTTGCTGGAAGCGGTGGTGGGGCGGCCCTGCAGACCGGCCTCGTGTCGGTAGACGGAGGCGGGGTCGAGGTTGTACAGAGATCGCCAGCCTACAATATATAGCCGTCATAAAAAGCTTCAGTAATAGTATTTAAATGCTTACCTTGTCCTCCTTGCACCTCTTGATCTAAACGAGTAGCCACGATCACCCTGTGATCCGTATTGACCAACTCTGGTAGCTAAAAGAGAATTGATTAATATCCTATTAGACTTTTACTCGTCCATACCATAGTGTGGTTTTTCACTTGCAGTAGCACACTCGGGCCGTAGAGAAAGACCTTGTTGCCACTGTCGTCTACCGGGAAGAGCAGTGTGGTGTCGTTCCGGCGGCGGAAGGAGAGCAGCGCAGAGTCCCGGATGGAGCAGGAAGCGGGCTGAGAGTTGAGGCAAATATGATGAATGTCAAATATTTAAATTACCAATTTAATTGGATTAAATAGCCTAGAAGAGTACTAGATAATTCATCTGTTTTGAAGGTGTACTCTAGTTTTTGGCCAAGTAGCCACAGTCGTTGATTAAGGTTTTTATGTTCGTTTGTGTTGACAATCCTCTCTTTACCTGTCTTGAGATTTGGATATAATCGGATCGGAATGCCTGATGCAGCTCCCTCAGGACGAGAGTCTCCTTTAATGAAGAGGCATCCTGAAATGGAGGATGATAATATTAAGGGGTTAACCGGTAAATGAAAAAAAATACCTAAAAAGTAAAGGAAGTAAATTCACAGTTATAAACACTACCACAATTTTTCTTACCGCAATCGGCTCTTGCTCAAGTTACGAATTACCGTGAAGATAAATTCGCCTTTATTATTGGTAATAATCCAATATATGGTTACAGTATATTTGTATAATTATCCGCAAGCCTCTTGTTATTATAAACTGGGTAATAGAATCCAATGATAGATTTTAGTTGATGAAATTCGATATGTGCAGAAAATTTGTTTGCCCACGTAGGAAGTCAGAAATAAAATAGTTTAGGCGGAAATGGAAATGTAATACATTCGCAGACAGAAATAGGCTTTGGATATGGAATATGTAACTAATATTGCATGCGCCTATTAATTCGTTAGATAACATTTAGCAATCGCTCTTAAGCCGAATATCACATTCTAAGTGGTAAATGGATATTCAAAATGCCTGCCTACCTGTGTATGCTCCTGTTGGTAGAGACACTTCTTCTCCGAGTCGACGAACGGGACCTCCAAGTCGGGGACTAGCACGACGCCCCTCAGCTCAGCAAAGCGGGAAAGGTCTTTGATCTCGTCCATGGTTAACGTGCGGCGGCCGGAGTAAGTGAGCCCAGAGGAGGCAGCGCCTGGAACAACATAATAAAAAGCATTAAATATCTCCGAGTTCTTCAAAATAAATGTTCATTTCTCCTTCCATCGACTAAAAATTGGCATGTAATCGGATTATGCAGGTCAATTTTAACATGATATGGTACTGGTACATGGTATGACATGCTATTCTTACCTTTGCTCATTTCCGGTACCACATAACTATCATATGCCAGCCTTCCTTCCCTCCCCATCTTGAGCCTCAGCCTGTTCATCTTGGCCGCCGCCATGCCCTCCACCACGTCCTGCAGCGCGCGCACGCCCAACGCAGCCACACCACCACCCTCGAGCGCCAGCCCACGCCACTGAAACGCGGGCGCGTCCCGGACCAACGCGCGCACGCTCACCTGCAACGCGCTCGTCACCTCGTCAAACGTGACCATCTGGAGGAGCGTCCGCAGCGCGTGCCTCGCCCCGGCCAGCGCTCTCGACCGCACATCCACCCGCAGCAGCCGCCCGTTCGGCATGAGCCCGAGGTCCTTGAACACGTGCAGCTCGTACGCGTCCTCGGACGTGGTCAACAGCGGCAGCGTGGTGTTGTTCAAGCCGACATAGAGCACGATCCGCTCATCAGACTTGTAGCCTGGGAACGGGTTCTCCCGTGACCGGGGGTCATACTCTGGGTGGATTCGAAGCAGCGACTGCTTGAACAGCGCCTTGATGTCCTCGGCCACGTTTCGAACGTCCTGCGGAAGCGGCTCCTCGAATATGAAGGAGACGTCTCCCGGTAGGAAGGTGAATGCCTCGTCGGACAGACTGGTGGGGCCGGATGGCAGCGGCCACAGACCTGCAGTTGGCGCGCATGCCATTGAACATCGGTTGATGCCGACGCTGTGGTGGGCGGATGTGAGCGGGCTCAGCGGCGAGGTGAGGTTCGAGGTGAGGGCAGATGCATTTGTGGACTCGGGAAGGTCGGTCAGTTGGCACATGGAGGTCGAGCGGTTGCAGATGTAGGTGTAGGTGAAGTTTCTGAGAATAGAGGGTCTTAATAGAAATGCAAATATACATATTATCGCTGATCCAATTAACATCATCTTGTGTGCAAATTACTCGTTTAAGTTCACAATCAAATGTAACTATTGACTCAACCTTTTAGAGTAGCATCGTGCGAGCACTTATCTTAATATAAGCTTACTACTACATAGCCAGCATAAACTTAAAAGTTAAAGATATTCTCAAGTTTCTGTAGCATTTCAATGTTTATGGCAATCCTGTCACCGTACTCTTAGATAACTTTATAATTCTCTCATCAAAATATGTGCATTTCCAAAAGATTTCGTGTTCCTGACTTTGAACTTTTCATAACTTTTTCCATGCATGGGCGACTGTATCAAGGAAAGAGAGAGACCTCCACCGAGGAGATTAGTATATTACGATCCTTTTGTAAGAAAACTAAGGCTAAATGTCCATTATCAACCTTTTCAAATTAAGTAACTAAAATCATTCCCCGGCTAAAAGCCTCTTCCCTGCATACGACTGTGCGTAACATTTAAAAACATGAGAGTACTGGATAAAACGAATTAAGTGGAAGGAAAATGTCAACGAGTTTTGAAGTACCAACATTATTTTGACACTAAATTTTTGGTACATGAGAGACCGAAACTTTACAATTTTCTTTGAGACGCGGTTTCTAAACTGTCATATCTAACTGAGAAACGCTTTCTATATCAACAGTAATTTCTTGTGTTTTGAAGGTAATGTAAATTCCAAACGCATGAACTACAAGATGTCTGAACAGGACTGGAAGCAGATAATGTAATGAATTATAGTTTTATTTTAATAATATCCAGTACACACTAATGTAGCTTAAGCTTATGATAGTGATAAAGTCAAAATATGTATACTCACTTTATTGGCACAATATCGTACGTATGCGTCCTCGAGAAGTAGTAGACGAGACTAAACAGCCCCAGCCCCACGACGATCACGAGCACTCCCCGGTTGGACTCCCTGCTACTCCCGCGCCCTCTCTTCTGACAGAGCGTCTGCGGGGACGCCCAGTACTGCCCACAGCACGACCCTGTCGCAGCCGCAGGAGGTGCTGCAGCTGAGGTCTGGGCTGGTGGGACAGCTCCTGACGTGGGGTTCGTGTCCAGGTCAATGTCGTTGACGGTGTTGTTCGAGGTGTTGTTCGAGGTGTTGTTCGAGGTGTCCTGCAAGGAGAAACATGATTATAGTAAGACTAATACTTTTGGAGTGTTACTTTAATAACCATTACGTTTTTTGTTGCAGGGTAATAAATGAATTACGAATAACCTTGGAAGGTTCTTGTACAGACTACAGAGCTTGGAGTAATTAACCACTTTAAAAATACAAAAATACAACTATAAAACATGAAAGGTTGTACTTTAAAAACATACACTTCTTCTCAATTCTAGTAGTTGCAGTTCAATAAATGTTTTTAACGTTTATGTTCATCTCTTTACTTTTTGTGACTTTCCTAGTGAAAAACAAGAAATACACTTCACCCAGGTTTAAACAATATAACTCTAACCCATTAAACTGTGTTTCTTCCAAGAAATGAGACACAAAAATACATAGATTACAGCTTTAAACATATATGGCATCGTTGCTTGCATGAAAAACTAGTAATGTTTACCTGCTCCGGTGGGAGGCAGTAAGCCCCTATCAGGGCATTGGAACGACGTTGCTGGACCATGACTTTGAAAAGGCCGCCGATCTCCTCCTCCGTTCTGAACGGAGGAGTCTAACGGAGTGACGACTTATAGAAGCTAAAGGAGAGTTTCTCTTCAGCGCTTGCCATTTTCTGCTTGGGTGTAATGTTTCACGGCGGTAACGCACTCTAGAAATTGGGCTTCATGAGGTATTATGCAAAAAAGTGAACACTAATAACAGAGAACTTCAAACTATAAAGAGTAATACACACTATTGAGATACTGCTTTTGATCTTTTGCAGTATTAAAGGGTCTCGCTGAACGGCGGACAAGTATTAAAAGGAAATTTTCTCCTTCTTGAAATATACTTCCTTGACTGTTTTAACAAAGCACTTTGTTCTGCTGGAAGAAAGTATGAAGGAAAGCATCGTTCTGAGCTGGAATAAAGAAAGGCAAAGAAGAAACAACAAGTGTTTTAGGATATTTTCCCTTTAAAGATGAATCTGCTTGCTGTATGTATGAAAAGCAAGAGTAGCAATTACCTATGATAAGGAATTTATAAAGTACTGAATGACTTGAAATTTATTTTTGAATAACAGGAAAGTCATAGTAGTAACTGCACATAATTAAAGGCTGCAATGCTAATTACGAGTATTATACATGTATGTATTTTTAATTAATGAAAACTTCTTTCAAACTAAAATGCTTCTCGATACCTAACTTCTAGCAACCATGCTCTTCGGAAAAGACAAAATTACAAGTTTATAGAATCATGCAATCCTTAATGAGAAACGTTCTTATATTTGTTTACCGAAAGATGAACTCTGTATACACATATGTTTGAGGGGAAAATACATTATCTATGGATTTATTTGATTTTGGATTATCAACGTAATAAAAGTCTGTCATGACACAATAGAATAATCAGACTATTGAAATATATGTTATTACAACATGAACAGTGTTATTATTTTTCCTTAGTTGCAGTCAATCAGGTACGGATGCCTAAAATCAGTTGTTAGCCGGGTACAGCATTCTCCCAAACATGTATATACTAGTTAAAGTGTTGACTTATGTCCATGCTTCCAAAAACAAATTGCAAAATAGTGAATGGTCCATATTGAATAAATAATTCATCTCCCCTGATAGTATAGTAATATATTACCAGTAAGGTGCCACTTCGGCAGTTCCTAATACTGTTCCAAAAAATCCTTGTTACAATATGTTGGTAATATTCCCTGTGAACAATGATAAATTGTTTTTTTGCATAATCATACAGGACTTATTATCTTTGACATACAACTTCTTAAGTCAAGTCACAACATTAAATGATAATATTTGACTATAGTACTAGTTTAGGCCTTAACTCAATTACAAAGCAGCTGATTTGTGCATGATTGTACAACAATAATTATGAAATTACTAATAAAGTTATCCTTTGCATTGCTAACATTAATTGTACCAACGGTAAGATTGAGAAGCATATGACTGTTGTTACTCGTACATTAGCAGTAAACAATGAAAGTTTGCTTCATTATGCATTAGTTGCCATATAAATATGCTCCGTGGACTCCTTAGTTACAAACCACCACTCTTAATATTTCAGAGCAATGCTCAGGTTGGCACCAGCATCGGCTGCTATGTCCGCGGCGAGTGTCTCAACGGCTCCACTGAGACCATTCACACGGCCGGGTCAGCTGCTGAGTGTAACTCCAGGTGTCGGGCGTCTGGAAACTGCAAGCAGTTCACTTTTGTGCCCGATCAGGAATTATGTATAAGGGTAAGTGAGCAACTTTTGTAAAAAAAAAAATCCTTTGATTGTATCCTGCAATGGAGATGGCTGCTCAATGACTCAGTTAAGCGCAAGGGGTGCCCACCGGGAAAACGTTTGAATTTTTCTCTTTTTCCCGCGCTCACTTCAAAGAGTGAAATGTCTCATAAGTGTCTCATAAGTCCTTACAGACTCAGCTTTCAGGCAGCTCTTGCTGGAGCCGTCAGAAAGCAAACCTTTTGTCTCTTATATTAACCTTGGTTAAGCGTTACTTTCATGGAGCGCATTTATCTGAGGAAGGGATTAGTCAATTAGTACTAAAACCCGACGAAGGGCAGACAAGGATGCCTTTTGCCTTTAGAGGGCAAGACAACTTATTTGTTAATTGTTTTTATAATCCCCGCTATCCTTTTTCAAGAACAAAATTTCTTAATTCCAGTTTGAGAGCTGTCCGACCGTCTCCCGCGAGAATTGCCCGGATTGCCTCAGCGGTGACCAATCCTGCTTCTGTGAGCTGGAAGGGGTCTGGAAACTTTATTGCCGTGGGATCGAGGCCGTCAAAGTAAAGCAAATGTTATATGCCATTTTCTTAATAAGTCAATCTAACATAAAGAAAGTATTTCTAACACTGCATGATTATACCGTTTCACAAAATCATTGTTTAATTCAGGGAGTCCTGCCTCTCCTGGTGCCACTCTGATGACACCTGCGAGTTTTGGACATTTGACCCCACCGATGAGCTATGCATGCTGCTCATCTCGTGCACGAATGGCGCCACAACCCCGTGTTCGGATTGCCTTTCAGGAGGGAGCTATTGTCCAGCAGGTTTTGTACTGGAAAGGGGATTTTGTATGACGTCTTTGATCGTCATTGATATCGATTAAGGAATTATGAATCACTCTATCATGGTATACCGGTAACTTGTATGAGAAACTGTCAGATTTTTTTCCTGTCAGATTATAAAATAGACACAGAACTTCTATAGTTCATATACCATATAAACGTTACCATAGAGTTAACGTACGTTCAGCTCATGTATAAAATGCATATTCTCAGGAAACAATGTCCTCATCATTGCCGCTGGCACAAGCCTCACAACGGACGTGACTCCGCTGGGCATGCCCTCCTCTGTGACCTGCGGCCTCCTCCCCGACCTGCCCCGCCTGATGACCTACGGGTCCGGATTCAAGCGTGGGGACAACCCTGTTGTCTGCGAGGGGGACCTAGACAGCAAGATGTGCTATGAGCTTATGGGCGGCCATACTTGGGAGGAGATGGCGTCCATGCTGGAGCCGAGGGAGAGTCCGGCATTTGTGCAGATGGACACCGAGTGGTGGATCATGGGTGAGGCTAAAGAACATTAAAAAAAATATAGTACAAGTAAATACGAATACATGCCCCTCCAAGGTGGTGAGAACTCCGCTTCCTCTTATCTCTCCTCCACGGAGCACTGGCACGAGGCCAGCGGCATCTTCCTAGAAGGGCCCACTATGCCGTACGCAGCCAGAGGCGCGTGTGCTGCAGCCGTCAACTCCACGCACATAATCTTGTCAGGTGGAAAAGTGGATGTTTCTTCAACGACAAGGGCAGTGTACATGTTGGATACGGGGGCGATGGAGTGGACGCAGTTGGCAAATATGGCGGAGAAAAGGTAAGAGGATTGTAATACAGAAGGAGAAGACTCATGACGGATTTTTATTAGAAAAATTCTTAAATTTTTCATGTTCGAACGGTCCTCATAAATTACTTTCGAAAACAATCTACTGGCAACTAGCAGGTCAAAATATGAATGAAATGTCAAAGGTTGAAAGAGTTGTATTTAGTGAAATGTATGTTCGTGACTGACAATATAGTGCACAGTTTAAATGCAGCCCCGGGGGGCCGTGGTAGCCGTGATCGCAAGTCGCTCGACTCCGACCCAAAAGGTCGTGGGTTCGATTCCCCCCAGTGGCATGATGATGAAAATTGCGATCACGGCGTTCTAGTGAATGAACCGAAAGGTAGTGCCCAAAAATATACAATAAGGGATCACTAGAAAAATATTTTAAAAAACGTATAACTTTAAAGAATTGCAGCTGCGTGATGTCCGATTGTTGACTGTTCCTCTCTTTTTCCATTTGTTGAAAATCGAAATCTGGGAATCTTCCTTTTTCCGTGTATAATCTTTTTATTTTCTGACAGATGCCCTCAACTCATGAAACCGAATAAAAAGGTTAACATTGCCCGAGCAAAACCATTAAATGGCATTAAACTCACAACATCAGGGATTCGCTCTCGTCGGGCGTTTGCTTTGTATGAGAATGCTGCAGAACACATATATTTTATTATTATCTCAGATTAATCCTGCCAGTCCGGAAAATATTGGACGGATTTCTTTCTTTTCTCCTCCACCAGCATGCAAACATTTATAACCGGATTTCAAAAGCCCTAAAAAGATATATTCGAGGGAAAGATCATCCTTGTCGTGGGTTTGGAGGAGATGAGCTTCTTTTAGGGTTGTATAAAAACTGTCCTCATTTTATGAACCCATTGAGGCACATTTCACAAAGGAAATCATGTCCCTGAACTGTATTATTCCATTTCAAATGTGATTATTCTCCCCCAAAATAGAGGAGCGGCTGAAATTAAATCCAATACGGCTGACATCATAAAAAGGATTCCAAAGTGAACACACAGCTGCCTGAGTTTTTGGAACTGCCTCAGGAGGGAGAATTTTTATTATTATTCCATTGTAAGGATGCGCTCCAAAGTTTTTAAAATTGGGGTGGAAAAGAGAATGAAAAGAAAGAAAGGAGATGTAATAATTCATTTTCCATTGTTGGATCGAAAGAGGAGGAGGACGAGGTCGAAATCAAAGGTGTAACGAGAGAGAGAATTAGAGACACAATTATAAAACTAACTTGGGTCTATTTTAGCACAAAATATGGCTGATAAGTTCGTATACAATGCTCTAAAATACGGTTAATGTTAAAATATGCCTTTAAATGCAGTCACCCTTTTGCTACTGTTAATGCGCCCTTCTTCCTCTTTCATTTCCCCTTTTTATACCATTAAATAAAATTGTATAAAAATGTCCAGCTGCAAAGCGCAAGCAGCCAAAAAGGGGAATGAAATGAAATGAAATGCGGAGCTAGCTATGCCAATATATGGTGGGCAAAAAATAGCCTTGCTCGCCGTTTTTGAGGGGGCAAAAAAGGGTTATTGTTCGGTCGCTGCAAGCGTTGGATTGGGATCAGTAGGAATTGGAATTTCAATCAAGGAAGCAAAAAATAAATACTACAAGTAACGGAAATTTTTACTTCGAGCTTTTCGAGTTTTTTGCTCGGTCACAAATTTCAAAGGAAAGGAGGACAGATGAAACATTTAAAAATCCGCCTTTTTACCCGTTTTATTCGGACATTGGCGTTTTTATTTATTTAATTTCGCTGCTTTTGTCCTTTTAAAAAGCATGATTTCCTCCTCCTTCCTTTCTAATGTGATTGGTACGATTTCTATTTTACACAATTGAACGATTCGATATTACACACAATGAAATCCTTTGGCAGGAAAGAAGGGTTAAAGTTTCACGTACGCACACAAAAAGAGGTGAAATTATGGCCTCAATGGAAGAAGAAGAAGAAAAAGGATATTTAGCCGTAATAAAATATTCGGAAGCATGGATTTCTCCGTTTTCTTCAATTTACGAGAATTGCAATCAAAAACAAACTCTCACGAAGGGATTCTTCTTCTTGTATACATTGAATCACGTCTTGGGAATACATGACCTTAGATCTCAGTAAGCCTCATATTGACATCTAGTCTCAACATTCCCGCGTATGCATCTATTTTCGCTACCGACGATTTAAGGCCTCGACCAAACAAGTTTAAAGTAGTCATATTAGCTCATAATATGTCTTGGCAAATTTTGCTTTCGTAGTGTGGTTACTCTGTTGTTAAAAACGGCCATCACGACGAGAATTGAAATTCTGCAAAAACTCCTTTTTGGGAATTTGAAATGCAGCAGCTGCCGTTCTTCGATTTCGAACAAAACACTTTTCTTCATTTTCTGCGGCTTCTATCTTTATATGCATAAAACAACTTTAAAGGGGATATTTTTTGCGCCAAGGACTTTTGTCACTACCAACGGAAATCTAAAAATGTCTGCAATAATACAATGAAATATCGGCGGGTTGTTTTTGCTCTGGCAGAGTTTAAACATTGGATTTAAACTGCATTTTTGCCTCTCCAAATTCACAAGCACATGCATAAACGTACATTTAAATCCCTTATCAGCATGCTCAATCACGAGAATAAATCCAAATGTCGGAATTCTCCCATGGAACCATTTTCCGAATATTCCCCATATTTCCCATAATCAGGTGATTTTTCCCTCAAAAACTTGTTCCCCCTTTTACCCCAATTTTTCTGTGATATTTTCAGGCCAAAATCCCACGGACGCCTTTTCATATTTTTTGCACGCCCATAATTTTCCGGGATAAAAAGAGGGCTTTTCTCTCTATTGTATGTCCTGAGAGGGGAAGATCCTTTTTCAGAGAATAATGGAATATAATGGAGGTTACGTTAATGTAAAGAGGATTAATGAGTCTCTAAAGTGGACCAATAGTTTTGTTGCCATCTCAAATCATGATTATTTGTGGAAATATTTGATCGCAGATGCTTTTTATGATTTCTATCTATCCCATATCGATAAAAAATATATTGTGAATGTAAATTTAAGGCTTTTTATCGTCGGCAAAATAAACATCAGCAAAGCCAGAGGTAAAAACCATTCTTCATCTATAAAACGGCCCTTAAAATTTTGTGACATAAAAAGTAGCTGGAATGCCTTTTTCTTTCTTTTCCCAATTTGTGGCGTTGTCCACTATTTGAGTGTTTGATATCAAAAGTCCCAAAAATGCCATAAAAAGAAGTCGAAAATGTCGTCGTCTGAAAATAGTTTTATAAAATTCATCGACGGCATTTTCTATATGCTGCTAATGGTCTCGATAGCGTTGTTACGGCAGATGGCTGAGTGGAAGATATGGTCGAAGAATTCAGCTGCTTAGAGGGAATAACACATTATACTGACCTCGGCCAGTTTAATGCTAAAAGTGACCAAGAAAAGGGACTTTTAATTAAACGGGCAAATAAAAAGAGTAGAATGAGACCAGCTAATTGTAATCGGCCCTCTGTAAAATATTCTTGTAGTTATGTACAGAAGCAAATACAGCACAGTGTTTCCGCATGCATTCTGTACACATGTAGAATACGAAAGAAAGTCCCAAACTTAACATTGCGTGATATTATTAGGGAAAATCAATATTTGTTTGGCCGATTTAGGCAAAATCTTACAGCTGACATTTAAAAAAATCGTGGCTGACCCAATCTAGTTACCCCAATCCAAATAGTGCATGACTGACCAAGGATTTTATGTATTATTGCTAATAATTTAGCACTCCTTCTTTTCTTCACACCGAATTCGTTGAAGGCCAACAATAATAGTTAGTTAACGAAATATGCAGTTTGTCCCTGTGCTGTTACATATTGGCTTTATTGTCATCCCGTGCCTGGCATTCATCCGCGATGCCGTACAAAAGGGAACGACACCCAAACCCGTATTTGACATTGTCAAAAATGAACAAGCAGGTAAGAAAGTTCACATTTTATAAGTAAGTAACTAACGTGTCTGTTCAGAGGCCAGTCTCCCCTGCCCACGCTACGCTCCCTTCGCAGTCGACGACTACGACTTCTGCTGCTCCGAGGAGTTCTCCATCAACGTGCCCGCCAGCGGCTGCGTCGCCCAGCGGGTCAGCCACCTTACAACGCAAGAGTGCTGCAATGGAAACGTCTTCCCGTGTAAAGTGGGATTCAAATGCACGGACTTTATCATAGGTAACTTAATTTCACAGTGGTATATCATTGAACATTAATTAATCTTTTAATTAGTCCATGGTGGTTGGACGACGTGGTCTCCTGCAGGGCCGTGTAGCCGGACCTGTGATTGGGGCTACCAGGATGTGGCGAGGACGTGCACCAAGCCGAGGCCGGAGAATGGAGGGAGGGACTGCTGGGGGTCAGCGACCGGCAATCAGACTTGTGACCCTGGGGTGGCGTGTATCCCGTAATCAGATATGCTAGAATATGGATATGGATAAAATACTCAGTACAATATATACCGTATTGTTATAATGTATAAATACGAATCTCCTCGCTCGGTTCATAAAAACGTCGGTTCATAATAAGTGCCAAAATTTAGTTTATTATTTCACGCACATTCTTTGAGTGGTGTCAAATTTCTTCATAAAAACTGTTCTCGCTAATGGTGCTAAATGGCCAATCATTGAGAACACTCTTTCTCTTTACAGATGGGGCAGGTGCGACAATTTTTAACAAGACTTTTTATCCGTTGCATTCCATAACAACGGAAAAGGAATCTTTTTAATGGGTCGAAAAGCGTTTTATAAGATGTTAAACTTGGAAGTCTTAAATCATATAAAGAGTGGGAGACAGGGAAAGTGGAGGAGGAGAAAAGATAAAAATGATGATTTTTCAACATCATGTCTGGAGCACGAAACAAAAAGACATAATCATAAAGTAGACGCGACAATGTTGCTGTCTGCCAGGAACGAACTGCGAGCAGAAATTATGATCATTATTGTTTTACCCTTTTACTGATGATCTACTTCTGTCTGTTGTTGTCTTTTTCCCTCACTCACTCACGAAAGTAGAGAAGTCCCGGAAGGAATTCGGACGGCAACAACTTTTCTCTTCATTTTTCAAAGAAAATGATGGAGGTTTTTGGTGACGAACGACAAACGGACAGCGGGGCAAAAACAAACCGCAAAAGAAGCTCGATTTTCATTTTTCCCCACTATGCCCGTAAGCTTTCCTTTTCTCTCATTTTTCCAGGCATAAAATGTTCGGCCGCAAAAAACGAGGTGTCTGAATGAGAGATTCATTGTCATTTTCCTTTTCACCGCCGTCGGCAGCAACAGGAAAATAATGCTGCTTTTTGGGGTCTGGAAAAATACGGCTTTAAAAAGACTTCTTGTATTGAGCACATCATTAAACACGGCTGCCTCTCAATCGTCGAACGTAAAGTGAGTTTAAAGAGACACAAAAAACGAGAGCGATGATTAAAGTTTGCTTTCCTTTCACATTAAACTCATGTTTTCGGCCTCTTTTTTCCGGAAAATTAATTGCACCCGCTCAAGCCACGTGTCTGTGGCCGCCGTTTTTATGCCTTTTTTTCTCCCTCTTCTCTTATATTGCGTGACTTCTTTACGAGCTTGTTTACACAGTTAATGCTGTTTGCTCCATTGAGGAGAACAAAATAA
Source organism: Tisbe holothuriae (assembly GCA_900659605.1). Taxonomy (NCBI): domain Eukaryota; kingdom Metazoa; phylum Arthropoda; class Copepoda; order Harpacticoida; family Tisbidae; genus Tisbe; species Tisbe holothuriae. Next base: position 7,273 of record LR139678.1, on the reverse strand, counting down.
AGCTGTTTTTTTCCCGAGGAAAAAATGTAGAGTTCTTCTTTTCAACATCTCGCCAATTGGACCCGGAGATTTCCATCGCCTGAAGGACAGCAAATGACCAACGAATGGTAAACGAGGGTGATCTACTGACCACGGGGAGTCGGGAGGAATTTCCATTGAACCAATCACGAAACTTGGCGAGTCGGTCAAACGGTCGAGGAATTAGCTGACATTTCCCTACTGAATTCAGAACATTTTCGAGCATTTTTCCCGCAGACAGTGTTGGGTCATAAATAATATTTCCCCTTTCCCTGCCTCCTCTTTTTTGTGCCAAAAAACCTTGCCCATGATAACGAGCTTCTTCTTCTTCTTCCCCTTCAAACAGCTTTTGAAGCTATCTAAATGACGATCAGTTTTCATATTTTTAACAGCATAATGCGATATAACTCGTCTTTTTTAAATGGAATATTTTGTCTCCCTCGTATGACATTCCTCAAAGTGAGTAAATCATAACTCTGTGACGTTAATCAAGCTCAGCAGCTCTGTGTTTGTGTGATAAATGGGACGAAAATTAACCCAACATGGAATTAAGAACATGCATGACAAATATATGGAAGAAACGTTAGAAACTCCAAACCATGGAATTATCTCTCTTCTCCTTTTTTGCCGATTCTCCTTCTAATATTTTCATGACTTGATTCCTTCTCCCTGTAATTTATGACTGGGCTAATCGACCCAAATTGTTACCCAAGATGCAGAAGAAGAAAGAGAGACATCCAGTAAGTCCAGTGGGAAGAAGAAGAATCCAAGCTGCGTGATAACAGACTTATTATTGGGCGTTGTTCCCCCAACTACAAGGATCAATAATTGACACTCATAATGCCTTTTGAGCAAAATTTTGAGACCTAAATAAAGTCTTGCAGACCATAAATCAATGGGGAAATTTGTTGGAAAATTACGACTGTTGTTCTTACGATCATAATCATTATGATTTTTGTGTGTAGACAGGAACGAAATAACCAAATTGGAGCAACGTCTAGAACAAAAGAAGGGAGCTAAATATAAACATTCCATTTTGGCAACAGAAGTTTGTTCTTTATGCGGCCGGGCCAAAATATGACACATTCCAGAAGGAAGAGGGTGGATTAGAAGAAGGAGGAGATACTTTTTTCAAAATTACACGCACGCTGAGAGGTGAATTATGCACACTCTCAGAGAGAGAGTCTTTGTTGTAAATATGAGAGAGGAGTAGCCACATTTTAGGGTGAATATTTTCCTACTCATAATTTCAAGATGCGTCTCGATGATAAAAATATTTATGATTTGTTATGGCTTTGCAGAGTAAAAGGTATTTCACCTTTTTATATTTCTGGAAGGGGAAATTATTTGCCTCAGATTCCGATCTCTTTCCTATTTCTCACACTGCTTCAGGTTCCTTCATCTTTAAGTCAGAAAAACCTTCGTTTTCTCGCATCCGGTGTGATCTCTATGGGAAAAACAATGAACTTGTAGTTCTTTCTTGAATAATAACGTAAGTAAAGACGAGAAGAAATGGGGGCAAGATTAGAAAATTGAGGTTTTGTGGGATCAAATGGCTTTTATTACAGTTATAATGTGAACGTGGAGAAATTTATTACATTTTGTAACCTTCTTTCTAGGGCCATTTTCATAATATAAACTGTTTTGCTAACCCTCAACATAAATCCTCGTATCGTTTGCTTAATATTCTTAATAGCTGGTAGCAGCAGCAGTAGCACGACTTTCATTATTCAGCTCCTTTTTGGTGTGTTCTTTTGTAACGGAATTTTCGGCTCTTAAAATTAGCAGCTCTGGGGTTTGAACCCTTGACCTTTTTCACGACTTTGAGGTGAGATTTGAAGGCTGGCTGGCTGGCCCACCTTGAAGGGAATAAGAGATAATAACAAAGTGTGGATTAAAAGTAGAGCGCTACCTGGAGATTATTTGAACATGAAATGAAGTTATATTAAACCGTTTTTCGGATTAGCTCTTTTGGAACTAATTCCGTGCATCTATTAGCAACAATTTAATTCGTCAAAATCTGTATTGATCTGAAAAACAAATAGCGCTGTTGCCAAAAATACTCGTAAAAATGCCGCTTAGTAAACACAAAAATTTATGACCCCACCATGCGATTAAAATCACCATTAAAATTCAAAATTTATCGAATTTCCTCTCTCACTGCAATCAAAGGATTAGGAATTTGAGAGTAAAAAATGCGATTGTATATTTTTTGCCTGTGTGACCGAATCTCTTCTGACAGTTATTCTGAGTTATGAAATCGGTCTGATATCGCTTGATAGTAGTGGCGTAAAAAGCAAGTCTTTTCATACAGCAGCAGCTTTTTACTCTTCGGATTACAATACTCGACTAAGTTAGTTCGATTTTACATGCAGCTAAAAGGATTTTGAAAATGGGCTTGGGGCAAATCACCATTTTTTGCCGTCCAGACTTGAATGTATCTCTCTTCCAATCTACAGAGGTCCATATTCGGCCCTAAAATAGTGCCATCGTCATCTCTGCTTCTAATGCCAATGCTCTGGGGCATTATTCGCAGTCGGAGGGAGCCCTCAAAAAGAGTTCATTCATGACGACAACTCAGCAACGACTCGTTTCAATTATTCCACATTCATGTGTTTCTGACCCCATTTAAATCAACTTCAAAACTCTTTTTTTGCAACGACGACGTTGACGATTGAAGTTCATTCAATTTCCGACAACTTCCTTCCTCTCTCCCCGTTTTTCCTCATCTAAACTGGCGTTTTTAAGGTCTGACTAATAAAAACGCAATAACGCTTTTGGAAACCGGGATTCAAATTTAAGGAAGCAATTGTCAAGCTTTATTTTTGCAAAATGAATGCGACAACTCGCCGCAGTGAAGGACGTTTTAATAAAGTATTGACAGTATAAAACGACGCGTACTTGATATCCCCCGAGTGAGCTGCTGCGGCATCAATGAATGTTACATTTATCCTCATTTATAAGCTCTCCCCCTAGCACCGCCGAACGATGATAGCCAAAGTTGTTTTTACAAACATTTTTTCAGCCCCAAAAATCAGAGCTCGTTACAAAAACATTAGCCTTCTTCTACTTATATATTTCATCAATTTCTCTTTTTCTCCCCAGAGTCAGAATTTGCTTCTCTTTCCACATTTTTCACGAAAATTATGACGCGCGCGGCCCAAAAACACTCGTAATTTTTCTTTCCGCTAAAAAAAGGGGAAAATTCCTATTTTCTGACCTTCTTTTTATATACTTTTTTCATACTCATTTAGATTTTAATCCGAGATGAAAATGCAGCCTCCCAGGTAAATTAGTGTTATTAACGTTATTATCATGATATAACAAAAGAAGGTATTTTCCACGGATAAAAATGCCCACAAAACGGAAGAAATTGTCTTGTACGTGTGAGAAAAGAAACACATTTGTGAATCCGAGATGGGAAAAATGTCAAATATTCGCTGCTCCCGTTTCCTAAAAAGAGGTAGCTTTGAATTCCTTTAATGTTTTGGATTATCTTCGTTTTAGGGTAGGAAATATTTAATGCTGGAAGAGGTCATAAAGTGGAGATTTATTTTGTTCTTTGGCATTGCTCAATGAGAAAAACAGTCTAAATACAAATCAAGATGCTCTTTGCAAAAATGCTAGACCTTGAAAAGTATGAAATGAGGCCACAACGGTTCGGATGCTGCTGATGCTTCCCACGGGGAATGTTATAAATATCATCATAGGGGTGGAATAAATGAATTATTATTGTATTATAAAACGAGGAAGAGGTGACCTAAAAATTCCACAAGAAATAGCATCATCTGCTGCTGCTTCCGTCGCCGCCAATGTCCGTTATATAAAATACAGAAGCAGCTCGTTTAATGTCTCATTGTCCTGAGACTAAAGCGTGCTTATACAGAAGGAAGCTCTCTTTTCTTTTATGATTAATCCGCAGGGCGCGAGCGCGAAAAAATAATAATAATAGATTTTGAAAAGGCTTTCTCTCGATCACTGCTGTGTGTCAATGGAAGAATGTATTATAGGCGTTGATGGCCATTAAAACCCACTCTTTGTTCGCTGCACTTTGATATCTAACGTCCATTCTGACCAAAAACAATGCAAATGAAACATGCGTGTTTGAGACAATGAGGTTGGATTGGCGCGTTGGTTTTAATTGTGCTCGGGTCAGATTTGAAAGCAACGGTTGCGTGGAAACAAAGGGAAATTTGTTTGCTGGGTGAAAATGGGTGAACAAGAGGAAAGCGAGTTTTAAGAGGGAAGAATCCTTTTTAGGGAAACAATAGAATTTCGGGAATTAAGCTTTTGTCTTTCAAAGTTTTGGCGGTTATTTTTACTATGTGGAAGCTTGCTGTAAAAAGTGCAAAAAATCACTTTAATGGTGCTTCATGTTCTCGCATATCATGGAAGCAACAACACGTATTAGCTCAGCTGTAGGACACGATGTTTTATAGATGAAAACAGCTGCAATTCCATCCGCAAAATAGCAGCTCAAAACGCCACTTTTATCATTTTAATCCTTCGTTTCCGAGTCGTCATTGTTTTGCATGGAAAATCCCGGAAAGGCGCTCAACAGCACGAACACATCATGAGTTATTAGGACTTATAAAAAGGGGTTAAAAGACAACACATTCCAAAATGTGTTTAAAAATTCGTTGCAGATGTTTGAGAAGAGTTTCTTTTTAAATGCAAGTATTCCGTGAACAAAAATCTCTCAGCGAATCAATCACTTTTTCCCCTCTTTTGTCCGCACGCAAATACCCATGAAGCCATTTTGTGGCTTTAAATTCACCCCTATTTTTCAGTTGCATTTTAGGGAAGAGCTGAGACGGATTCCTTACGCATTCCTATGTAACTGAGTACAAAAGGTTTGCTCTAAAGTTGTTTTCAAATCCCTTCTCTTTGGCTGAGCAGCAAAATTTTGATCAAAAAAGCATATTAGGAGGGGTTGAATGCCCACATATCTGGTTCTATTATTTCACTCTTTGAAGTCTCAAAAAGGGGAGAAAACACAAGAATCACCAGGTCGAACTCATTTAAAATTCCACCCTTAAGAATGGATTTTCCCCCTTTTTACTTGTAATAATAATACGTAATAAGTCCGTTGCAAAAACGAAAACAGCAGGGTTGAATTATCGTTACCTAATGTTGAAACTCTCCCTCGAGTATGATTTTCGTGATGAAATATGTTTCTATTGTAAAATGCTGCGGAAAAATCCCAGATCTACATATTACTATTTTCCTGGCTTTAAAAAGCAACGTTTACACATGCTAATGAAAAATGTATAAAACTCTTTCTTTTAATGGTACTTTGTTGTTTTAATGCTATTCCAGTCGGGTCAAACTTTTGTTTTTAACAAAACCGGAAACTAGAGAATAACACAAAAATAGCTACACGCAAAGCAGACATTTTCACCCTCAAAATCTGGCCTCAAATCAACTCTTTTATGGCCGAATGTGAATTCCTCTTAGTTTTATTTCATTTTCTTGCTGAAAAACGCGCCAAAACTATGTTGAAATTAAAAACATTACGTAAACTGAGTTCATAGATGAGAAGATTATAAGGGAATAACAAACCTTTATAAGGTCTCATCTATGCACAACGGCGCCGACCCTTTACATTCCCAAAACAAAGATCGCATAAAAGCAAGCAACGTCTGCTTTTTAGGGGACTAAAACCTCGGATTAATTTGCTGTCGGCCTCTCCCCCGAGATCAATCTTAATTTTCCTAAGCTACAAAGTGGATAACAAACAAACACCTGACACACAGCTCTAATTCTGGAGACACTAAATTCGTGTCCATTTTGTGACGGAAAAAATGCGCCCGTCAGTCCCAAGAGAAATTCAAGCCTGGACGTGTCGGGTTACGAGCTGAAATTTCTCGATTAAAGTGAGGGAAAATTGCAATTGTCGGAATGAGAATGAGAAAAAGCAAGGGGCCAAAATGAAGGAGAGAAAGCAGCGGCGGCTGCAAAAGTTCTCACCGGTATCAAAAGCTTCTCGTTATTACTGTTCTTATTGCCACTTTATTCCGCCTTATTGTGTTTGTCAAGAGAGCTTCTCACGCCTTTGCAGGATCGACCCTAATGACGGACTTCCACGAAAAGAGGCCATTTTTATGCACTTTGTAAGCAAACAAGTACACGTTACAAATGGGGGAAACGGACAGCTGGAGTTACATTTTAGGGTCATCTGATTCGTGTCGTTTTAAGAAGAATTTTCGCGATAAGAAAATGACCGCAAGAACTTGAGATTGGGGGAATGTGGCAGATAATTACGATACTAAATCTCCTCAAGTGAGTAGTGTACTGTAAATATGTGGGGAGAAAATAAATCCTTTTTTCTCGGCGCAATATTATTATTATTGAAATTGGCAGCATTTGTCTCTTTCCTCTTTTTCAGCGGCATAACCTTGGAGGAAAGAAGAAATATGGAGGCGAAGCAAAAAATGCAGCTGTCACATTTGAAGGAGCTCGTGGTACTTTTGGCGTGCGGTCGTGGTACTTTTGGCGTGCGAGGATAAACCAATGTCAATTTGCTCCTCATAGGTTTACTCACAACAGTAGATAATTAGTAAAATACATTTTTCTTTTTAGTAGTCCTATATGGCATTTATGGGTAGCTGTGCCACTCCTCCGCACTTCTGGCATCTCTAGTTCTTAATTAAATCATTTTTACTGTCAACGGTGCTTTATAAAAGATAATATTTAAAACTATTACTTGCTGCTAACTTGCAAACCTCCGAATATTATTAAATCTTGGCCAACGTTTTTTCATGAGAAAGGGACGCCAGATCAATGAAAGTAAAGTAAGGAAATGTTTTAGCTTGAACAATTACTATACAAATATATCTAAAATCGTGAATTGTACTTATTTAGACCAAGCATTACTACTAACACAACCGTTATAACTATTTTCAATGCCTGTCAATGCAAAGATGTAAATTTCTGAACTTCGGGCAATATTTATGAGAGATCAAATTTGGCATCCCAAACGTCGTGAATTGGAAGACTGAGGCCTCCTCAGGAGCTGAGGAACTTAACATGAGTCGAATCATCTCCCGGAAGTTTTGGTTATTAGTCACCAAGCGTCCTATAACTAAAGGTTAGGTCAGGAAATTTGTTGTCGAATATTTTCCCATCATCATGGGGAAGAAAAGTTGCCAATTTCAGCCAATAGCATCATCGCAAGCAAGGAGACAAGAGCCAATTAGAATCAAGATAGGGACTCTCTCATGGCCTAAAAATGACATGACTGATGCGATATTAA
>LR139677.1:0-26935 GCA_900659605.1 Tisbe holothuriae | reverse complement strand
ATTGGCCCAATATTGCCAAAGTCTCTGGATTAATACTTTTATTCTGGATTAACAATGTTCTTACATCTCAATATATTTCCAATGACCTGGGCAGTCCACAATGTAAATCATATTCGTACCAATACACCCTGGTAAAATTAAAACTACAGTCACTACATTCAATCATTATTTAATCATTCTTTCTAGTCCACAGATTCCAATTTCCGCTACTGGCGATCCAAAGCAATGGTAGGCTTCTATGAAGCTGCTGATATCTGCCAATCTAAAGGTGCTCGTTTAATTCAAATGTCTCCCGATTACAACGGTGACATCCTCCTCAGAACGCTTTACTTACTTGGTATATATAAATTTAAAATATCACGATTCCAACTGGCTGACTGCATAAAGATATATGTAGCAGGACATTGGTATTGGATCGGTGCACTCAACATTGCCAACATCAACTGTCGTAGTCATAATACTGAAAAATATGGTTCTTTGCAATGGCTTGAGGAAGGCAAGATAACGGATTTCGATTGTTCAACTCACAAACTTCAGCTTGATCGAGGCAATGCGTGTATGGTGTACAATGGTATATTTCACGATCATTTTTGCAATGCATCAAACTTTTCTTACGCTGCTTGTGAAAATTACTGTGATACAAAAGGTAGAAAAAAATTCTATGTTTAACATACAGAGACGATAAATTATTGTACCTTTCAGAAAAGTTCTTTCAAATGGATACCAGAGAGAGATCCTATTATTTTGAAAGCTCCAATCCTAACTGTGACAATAGTGGCGTCGAAGTTCTTATCCAGACTGAAGAGGAAACACGTTTTGTAATTAAAAGCTTTGGCGACATGGAAGTTTTAGGTCAAAAATATAAACATGTATGTACTAATTAATACAAATATTTACTTATATTTCCTAGTGGACAAGTACAATTGGCACCCTCATCAAATGAGTATAAAACCCTCAAATGGGAATAGTATTCTTTTGGAATTCATCAGTATGCTTAAGTCTCATGGGAAGAATGATGCCATAATGACACTTTGTAAACGAATTCAACGACGTAAAACTAATAATTTATCGACATTATGATTGTAAAATATATTCACAGAAAATTATGAATTAGCTCTGTGTGAATTGGACACTGAGTTTCAATGGGATCAGCCGGTGCTCTCGTCAGAAACTGAAGAGACATTTGAAGTCTGTAGATGGAAATGTGAACTGAACTTTTTGTAAGATGAGTGATTTATTATTAATTAGTGCTCAAGTCCAGTTGTGTTTAACTTTTAGGTGCGATTTCTTTGTATATTTTTCTGGGTCCCATACTTGCTCTTTGAGAAGACTGAAGGAAGGAAAGGACTATTTTGATATAAAGAGGCACAATAGGGAAGGTTCCATATCTGGAAAGCCATTTTGTACAAGGTTTTATGGTGATCAAGATGGGGATTACGCATGTCCATACACCCAACGGTTACATGCAAATGCAATTATTGCAGGAGGAACCTACTTTAGATACAGGTATGACGTAAGCCCCCTTGGTATGACAGACTAGGTTTGACCCAAAGCGTATATAATCCTTGGTTTGACCATATTTTAGTTGATATACTAAGGCGTGTCAATCAGTTACAGCATAAAGATATCACTATTAAACAATAAATTCTGCAATTGTAAGACTGAAGCTTTAAGTGGAGGATTACATAATAAAACAACGTTATATTTATATTTTGGTTCAACTATAAAGAAATATATTATATTATTATAAAAACCATACCATAACAAGGTTTGCAGTTATTTATTGCTTAACTACATTATCTAATTTTTTATTGCCTTTGAGCTATCATCGGGTTGTTTAAAGTTCCTTTGGCAGTAAAGCAAAGTTAGATGTTTAATATTATATATGTCAATTACTTCTTAGTTGTATTTTGTGAAATAATGATTCTCAAAGGTTTATGCGAGATCTGCTATATCAATGCCAATTAATAGAGAGACACAATCTGATTATTATAATTAACGGCTAAATAAAATTAGCCCAGCAGTCGAGTTTGTTGTCTCTTTTAGGGTCGCTTCAGTAGTATTTTAGGTTTTAGTAACGTTCAGATTAAGTAGTGTATAAATTGGAATATGAATATCGCTACTCAAGGGCTTAGTCTCTTTCATATAAGATCAAGAGCTAGGCGTTCAGACAACTTTTAATAATTTACACAACGAGAATACTGTTGACAAGAATGTTTAATCGCAAAAATAAGATGATATTAGCATCTTGTCTATTTTTGACCTGCTCTACACACTGCTGCGCATCCTCACAGGACAGTTCCACTTATGATATTTCTTCTCAAAGCTATGAAACTATTGCAATGGTAAGTTAAGCGTTCTAATTCCTCTGGCCTGGCTAATTATATTTTACTCAGTGTCAAGATGAAGGTGATGTCCACTATTGGACATCACTGACAAAAATGGGTTATTACGAGGCAGCTGACTTGTGTCAATCCCAAGGATCCAGGCTTATTCAAATTCCCTCTTATTTTGATGGCAACCCAGAATTACAACCCTTGCCTTTGCTAGCGGAAGAAAAGAGTTTGTGCATTCTGTTCATGTTGCAAGAGTTTAATATAATATAGAGGCTTTAGATAAATATTGGTGGATTGGTGCTCTCAATCTCGACCGGGTTAACCATAAAGAAGGAACAGGTACTGGAGAGGGATCTTTGAGCTGGCTTGAGAATGGTGTTTCCACAGCATTTACTAAGTCTACAAAGAACCTCTTATTGAACGAGGGAAATGCGTGTATGTTGTACGAGCCACTGATGCTTCACGATCATCAGTGTAGTAAACAATTTGCTTATGCAGCATGTGAGCGGAATTGTAATAGTAACGGTAAAGAGCTTTTGCTTTTTGTCTAACAACGTTAATATATATAATTATGCGACACACTCTTTCAGAGCAATTCTTTGAATCTGAAGATGGAGCTAGAGCTTTTTATTTCTTAAGTACCAAGTGTCCCGCTGATGGAGGCAAGCAGGTCTTGATAACAAAAGAGGAGGAATTGTTGGCCGTTTTGGGTTTCTTGGAGTATAATCATCTTAAGAGAAGAAATTATTATCTGAAGAAATTGGGTAGCCCTGTCCCAAAAATGTTATAACAGCGTTGAAGAAAAATAATTGTTTTCCAGCAAAATCCTTCAACTGGCACCCCTCCCAAGACCAAATCAATCCAGGAGAGAGTGTTATTTTAAAAGAATTTCTTTGTGAGATACAATATTACGATCGTACCCAGTTTGATCACACCAAGGATTCAATTTGCAAAAACGACCTACATCGTAATTGCCTTAAAATGTGTGTCTATTAATCATTTATATTTTTATCCTTAGCCTTGTGTGAATTGGATACTCGTCTTGAAAACAGTGTTTTGATCACAACTCAAATGGATAATTATCTAGACTGCCGGAATGAATGCGAGACTAAACCAGAGTAACAATTAACTGGACATTTTACGCATAAATTGATTTCCCTCATTTTAGATGCGATTATTTCATATTTTCTTCTGACACTAAATATTGCTCATTTGGTGAATTAAATGGTGAAGACTATTTTAAACTTCCAAGAGTAAATGACAGATACTCTGTAACTGGAAGACCACATTGCACTGTTTTGTACAGTGATCAGGATGTTCAACTCTTCGGCTGCCCTGATTTTCCTGAATTGAAATGGACAGTTGTCAGCATGGAACAGATTTGGAAAGCTCGGTAAGGGGTAATACAGGTAGTGGTTACTATTTCTATAATATTATTTAAAGAACTTTAGTTTTAAATTTGTGAGTATCTATCAGTTCTATTGGTTTTGATCAATGATGTTTCATAATTATATATTTGAATGTTTGTGTCGGGTGTACATTGCTAAAGGTGAAATAAACAAAACTGCTTAACTTAACATATCAGTTCTACGTAGTGTTTTATTAATATGACTAATGGCAAAAGTGTACATCTAGAGTAAACTCAATTAATACCCAAACGGATCTAGCTGCAAATCTCGCAACCAATATAGAGCTCATTAGGAGATTGAACAAAATGTAGAAATAAAGTGCTAGCATAATTGATGTAAACGAGCATTTATACAAATTAACTATAGTACTTTAGCATATCTATTTAAAACCGTCGTCCAATTAGCTATGATTTAATATATAGATCCAATTGTTAAGGAGCAATATTATCAGATTTTTATCACCAATGTCCTGCAATGTTTCCCATTAAGACTTTAGTAGCAAGTACACGTAAGTAGTGGAAAATGCCTCAACTCAAAAACCAACAGCTACACTCTCTTCTAGTTCTACTATGTATTTGGCTGATGAAATGTAAGTAGATATTTTGTCTCACAGATACTTATAGTGTTACACATGTATTCATAATACAGACACCTCAGCAATGTTTTGTCCATCCGAGCCACACTTTGAACTACCTGGGAATAGCTTTAAGTTTGAAGTAAGTTAATATAACTGCCTCCAGGAGTATCAAAATGTCAATTTTTAGAACGGAGCTGACAACATGTATTACTGGCTATCAAAGGACAGATTACCATACTACCAGGGACTGGATGTATGTAGAAGAATGGGTCCTGGAGGACGCTACCTCACTGGCAATGATGCTATGGAGACTATAATTACAGCTAGGGAAAAGCTTAAGGCACTCCATGATAGTGTTGGCATGTGGGTTGGTCTACTAAGTCCAAAAGAGAGCACTTTGCTCAAGGATCTGGTGTGGTTAAATGGGGAAAGCTTTGAAGGCTCGGCTACAGATCTGACTGGTCAAGGTGCATGCCTGCTGTTGAGTGCGATAGGATACCGCACTAGAACATGCGACATAGATCGGTACTTTGCATGTTCATTTGATTGCAATTCAATGGGTAAACAAATTATGTATAAGTGTCATTGTATACAGAAGGGTTGATTTCAGAAATGAGTTTTGAGTCTGCAACGTCTGGACGGAGTCGTTACATTTCAAGTGAAATAGAGGCTTCAGAAAGCATTTCAGAGGCCGAATTGAAGTGCAAAGAGCATGGAGCTGAACTTACATTAATAGAATCTGAACAGGAGTTTGAATTCGTCTCAAAGATGGCGGGTTCATATACCGGTAAAACTTGAGTATAAGTATTTTATGGCTGCCATAAATGATAAACTTGTTAGATATGGTCAAATATATATGGTACCCTAATCAGGCAAATTACAACAATCAGCAGGGTACAGATTCGAACTTTGCCAGGTTTTTAGCCCAATTGAACACTCCAGATAGTTCAGACGAAGAGGAGCCTCACTCATTTATATGCGAAAAGGAAATTCCCCGTAAGATAAAATATCCCTGTAAATTTTAATGTAAACAAAATATTAATTGATACAATTCTGCAGCACTCTGTGAGTTTGATACAAGATTTGTTGGCATTCAAGAATTGCAATCTGGACAAGATGAAGTTTTCGAGAGCTATGAAGAATGCAACGGGAAATGCATTCAGTAACTACGTATAATTAAAAAAAAGACCTAAAATGTAACACAAATAATCTAGGGAATTATATAATTGTGAAGTGTTCTCGTACAATAGAGAGACTGGACAGTGCTATCATGGCATTCTAGGATCAATGGCTTACTTTAATATTTCAAGAACGAATGATCAGCATTTTATCTCTAGCTCTGGAATGAAAAATTGCAAGATTATTGATGATGGTAACCAAGGTAACAGTTATGCAAGACATTCTATATAAACTCTGTGTATATTATGTGCTTTAGATTACTGTAGCATAACATTTACCTATTTTTACTCCAATTCGGCAAACATGAAAGTGGTAAAAACGGATGAAAATGTCGCCAGGTAACTTTTAAATATTACAGCTGAGTATGTACGAATAATTTTATAATAAAATCTTGTGTCAAAAACATTTATTTCTCAATAGTGTAATAAGAGTTCCCAAATAAAAATTAAGTGGCCCCAACTTGCTTATTTCTTCTCTCCTCCGCTTTCTTCGCCCGCGGCCTCAAATTGATTCTCTCAATATTTCGTACCCGATCATCACGCTGCTGCTGCAGCTCAGGCTGTCCATACACGGCGATCAAGATGCTGGATCATCTAACGGACCGGGGCTAATACACACTAAATTGTGTATAAGAGATATATTTTATTAGTAACTACTTGAAAGTTGTGGAATGTTGTCGAGGAAAAGGTATGTTTTGTTTAGTCAATGTTTTCTTGGTTAATGTCCGTTTAATGCTCATCGTTCTAGGACGTGAGATTGCAAAAGCGGCCAATTTGTCAGATCGCACTTACTCACTTTCTATTCCGGGGGAAAACAATGTCACACGAATAGAGAACGAGGAGAAGAGGGAAGAAAATAAGAAATTTGCGCATACAATGTAGCTTAAAACTGGGGCAAAGTCGTGACTACGAAAATTTGGAGGAAGAATAATGATAGTAGGTGTAGGAAGAAGAAGAAGAAGGGGAAACGGAAGAGACTCTAATTCGTCTTTTCCGTGTGGGCAACAACAGTTTAAAGGCATAGCAAACAATGGCTAAATGTTGCCCACTCCTATGAAGTTATGATGGATTAGTCCGTGCCTTAGCGGCCTAAACCGCTTTGAGCCACCCACGAAAAATCCGCGTATTCCCATTTCAGACTCGCGTAAAATGATACTTTGCAAAGAAACCCCGACACCGCCCCAGGAAGATTTGCTTTTATTACACGATTTAATGCATAAATGATGTGTGCTTTTGCACAAATGTATGTGTGGCCAATGTGACGAGCGAGTCCAAAGCGTCGGTAAAATTAGGCTTTGTGTGTTTTTCAACCGATTCGATCCGCACAAAATGTGTTGCAGTTGTTGTCGTAATGTCATGAGCGCGTTTTTTATTCCGACAAGAGCGTTGGAATGATGAATTGTGGTTGAAGATGCGCTATGGGAATCTGACATTATATGCCAAAAAATTGGAATGGAGCTGGAGTTTGATGCACTTGAAGTGTATGTTAAACTTGTTTGTAATGCATTAGATGTTCTTCTGACTATTTCATGCATAAAATACGGTGTTTATCTATTCTCTTTGGCTCCGAATATACATGTTGTTTCATCAAAATAACATCAACACATCTTTTGAGGAAACATCAGCGTTTTATATAACGGGATAACGTCTTAATTTTCATCCCCGTTATACGAGAAGAAAAATCGTCTTTGTTTGAACGCAAAAAGGTTTAAAATTGGAGCATCCCTTTGTGGAAGAAGAAAATAAATAGAACCAATGATGGAACAAGATATTTAAGAAGAACAAAAGATCTTTTGAAACGTTTTTGGCTCTGAAGAAGAAGCTCTAGATAGACATATAATGAGGGTTTAGTGTAATGAGGCAGAGAACCTTGAAAATGCCGACGATGAAATTTATCAACTTTTTTGACATTGTTGTATTTGCCACCCATGGCGCTTAAATGATACGAGTTGCTGAGCGGTTTCAATATACTTGATGATGCGCTCTGGCTTTTATCACGAATATATTGATTAAAAGCAGGCACATGATTGACTCATTCTGTCGCCAGTTGGAAACGCAAAGGGATCGTATTATATTAATGCAGTTAACGTTGCCCTTGCCGAGCCTTAATTCCTCCCTCGCATATAACAAGATCAAATTTCAACATGACTCAGAAACTGGGATCATCTGCCGGTTACAACGCGTAGATATTGAGAAACGATCTTTTAAGATCTTGTATAAAAGATGACGCTCTTTCCAATGTCTTGTCAACAATTAACGCCATATGTGGAACGAGGAGATTATTTCATTATTAAATACGCATTCCACATATTGCCTCATAACAAAGTGATGGGCGCCGCTGTCATGACACTGGACGAGTGTAAATACGAAGGCGCTTTTAAGCGTCCATTCAACCCAAAAAGAAAGAAAGCGGCAATTTCAATTTTTTGCAGGAAGCTTGAAAATACCATCGCCTATCGAACGGAAATATTTCTCGGTTCCAGACCGGCACAGTGGGTTCAAGAGAGACTAAACAATGTGCATTTAAAGCGCATTCCAGTGCCGTATACTCTCTTAAACCACAGTGGTGAGTACGCACATAAGCGGAAGAGAGGAACTATCTGGAGAAAGTTTCAAGAGATGTATTAGCATGGCCTATGGCTTCCTTCTGCACAGGTTGAAGTGTACGCTTGTGGTCTGAGTACACACACGGGGAAGAGCAAGAGAAATGTTACGACTATATATATAAATAACCGAGAATGAGATAAGAAAACGTGGAAAATGAGCGGTCTCGTTTTATGCTGGGTCGTAAAATGGGAACCCGTATTATTTGGTTTTCTGCCGAATGAATCAGTCGTGTGTACTGCGTACAAGATGCATATTTTCATATAGGTCACGTGTGCAATAACTGCATATAAAAGTTTATTATTATTCTGGAATGATGTAATAATAATTAAAGTGTATAATATGGACTGGAAGAGGACAAAGAACATTATTACGCATAAATCGCTTCACGAGATAAACTATAATGGGTATATAAAGCATATTATTAAACTTATTTCTTCTTTTGTGTGTTCAATTATAACGCCGCCTTCTCCATCGGCGTCTTAGGCATATCTTCCTTATTTGTTCCCTTGATCGATTATATTGAAATCATCATTTGAAAGTCGTTTTCTTCATTGGCAGGAAGTGAATGCATCGAGGTCGACGGCGTTCAAATCGGCGTTGAGTGAAGCGAATCAAGCAGCTCATCCACCGTCTTGGGAGTCTGCTCAGCATGCTTCACCTTAATCGGCGTCACCGGGACTGAGTTCGGACCCACGACAACGACCTCAGACTTGTTGGCCGTCGAGGGCATCATGTCCCCCAGCCGGTTGAGCTCCTGCACCAGACGGCTATTGGCCTCGTCCAGAGCGGCAATCTTCCGCTGCTGCATGACGATCATCCGCTCCTTCTCGCTCACATCGCCGGCGCTCAGGTCACACTGGTCACGTCGGAGTTGGTCCTCTTCCCGCACGAGGCGGTTCAGGATCTCCCGCACGCCCTCTTCCGCGTCCTCGCTGGAGGAGGCGCGGCGGGCGCGGGGCCGCGGCCGGCCGCCGGTCCGCGACCCGCTCTGTTGCAGCTTCTCCTCAGCCTCGACCAGCTTCAGCTGGAGGGTGTCCATGGCTGAGCGGAGGTCGAGAATCTCCTGCTCGTAGTCGGTCAGGCTCTTGTTGTTGTGTTGTTGCACATGGACCGGTCCTGAGCCGAGCATGCCGCCGCGTTGGACCTTCTGATGCCGGAGATACGAAGCGTATCCAGTTCCTCCGCCTGTCAGGGGGCGTGGCAATGTTTGACTGGCGCCACACCTTGGCGTGGAGTTTGCATCACTCGCGTAATGCTGACTAGAGTATGTGGAGTCATCAGATGAGTCGGTGTCGTTCAGACTCAGACTTGACGTGAAGTGCTTTGACCTCCGATTGGGGAGGTCGGAGGCGTGTCTGTGATGGATCACGATGGCTGAAGACGATGCGGACGAGGAAGAGGCCGAACTCCGGGCCAGATGGGAGGACGGGACGAAGCGACTCTTGGTCGGGGCACCGGGACTGGGAGTCAAAGAGGTAGAGGAAGAGGTGTCAGAGCTGAGACTGATCCCAGGCTCTGGCTTGGCAATGTAATGCCGGCCTGCAACAGCCGAAGCCGACATCTCGTGATGCGGCGCAGGGTGGCTGAAGTTTGCAGCTGACTGTTGGACGGCAGTGGCCGCGGAGCTGGACGAGTTCTTCTTCTTTGGCAGCGTCCAGGACCACGAGAATCCTGAAGAGGAGGACGATGATGACGCTGTGGAAGCCTTTGGATTGCGACCTTCAACAGCGGTCAACAGTGCTGATGCTGAGGCAGCTCCCCGGAGGTGGTCATGGGTCAGCTTCTCAAGTGTTCTTGTCGTCGGCTGGCTGATTTGCTCCAGCTCAGGAAGAGTCGGCCTGTGCAGCACCGTGTTGATCTCATCCAGAAGCTCTCTCAGCCGAATGATCTTGGCATTGTCACCGGGTAGCTTGGAGATGTTCTCGGACAGAATCGTGTGCAGACATGAAAGATGTCGTCCAAGATCCGTCTTCTCCATTGGCGTGCTGAGGCTTGGAATCCAGCCGTCCTCTGCCAATGGGCTGCTGATCTGCCGGAGGAAGTTTCTCATGGGAACACGCTCCTCTTCCAGGAACGAGTTCAGGAACTCCATGCTGTTCTCCTTGCCCTGGTAGCTGGTGAAGTTGGCCAGGGTCTGGAGCGTCTTGGCGATGAGAGTGAGGTTCCTGTTGGCGCGATCACTCGGGTACTCATCAGTCATGTTGAACAAGGACGGGGACAGGATGGCCGGGCAGAGGTAGCGGAGGAAGATACACGAGCTGATCAGGTTGTCACCCATATCTGGCTTCCCAATGTGCTCCAGGAACTGCCTGATCTTGTAGAAGCAACGCTGCAACTGGATGGGGAAGTAGCTGTAGCTCTTGGCAATCCTGGACCACACCTGCTTCACCACAGTGCGGAGATTGGCCCTGTGCTGGGCAAGCGCCTCAGCACTGCCGACCTTGACCGGGTCAATCTCAAGGTCAACCTCGGACAGGATTATCTCCGTGATGACCGAGTGCAGCGTGCTCTGGAGATACCGCTGCCCGACCAGCTTGATGTACGCCTCCATGGCCTTTGTGGCGATGGAGTTGCCCCTGAAGGTCAGGTGCTCGTTCTCCGTGGAGGAGATCTCATCCACAACGATCTCGGCCAGGACGTCCTCGGCGATCTCCTCCGCGTGGAAGACGGACATGAGCGAGAAGCTGAGCTCCTCCTTGACCTTGACGCTGATGTTCGGCTCGAACAGCTTGCACGTGGACTTGTACTCGTCCTTGAGGAAGTAGAGAAAGTCCTCGTAGTCCCGGAGGGGAAGGATGTCCACAGACTGAAACTGGCACTTGAGCCTCAGACTAGGAGACTCCCGCCTTGAGCTCTTCTCCACCGGATGCCACTTCTCCTCCATGTACCGGCTCTTGACCGAGCTCATGGCTATCCGCACTCGCCCCACCGGCTTCTTGGGCTTCTTCCTTCTGTTCTGGGCACTGTTCCCAGCCCCGGACCCGCCCTTGTCCTTGTGCAACAGCAGACTGATCCTGTCCGCCCTGGGCAGGTCCTTGAACTCAAACTGCTCACCCCAGAAGCACATCCCGTTCATCTTCTTGGAGCTCGTCCTCGCGTACAGCTTGTCATCAAGGAGGATCTCGACGTAATACTTCTTCTTATCGCTCAACCCCTTGACCTCGAGCACTCCGATCTTGAGGCAGTTGTCTGTCCGACGGCGGTCCTCGGTGAGCATGAGCGTTTTCTTGAGGCTCTGGATCCACTCATCGCGCTCCTTGGCGTTCTGGCAGCTGAAGTAGCGCGTGGTGCCGGTGGAGGTGTAGGTGATCTGGAACCAGGTGTCCTGGCCGATGATGGACGGGTGCACAGGCTGGATGGTGATGTCTTCGGCGTTTAAATGGAGACGATCCACCAGGCTCTGGAACAAATTATAGTTTTTTAATTAATATTTTCAGTAAAAATTATGCAGTAACATAATCCCAAAAAATAATGTTTTAAATAAAAACTTTATAAAAACTAAGTTATACTGAAATTATACTCAAAATATTCTTACGGAAAACGATCATATTCAATTCAGAAACTGGCCTCTGTATTCTGCATTAGGAAAAATGAGCTCTGGGAACCGTTTATATGTGATGCAAAAGTGCTGAAAGGTCTGTTTTCCTCCCTGCATTTGACGTGTGTGGTTCGCATTTGAGGCACAAAAGAAAGGAAGACGAAAACAGCACGAGACTTTACATGTGTATTATTATAGATCTGCATTGTGTGTAAGCTTTGCTTCTTTTCCCAGGAAAAAGATGTTTTGGACACCAAGATTGTTCGTTTTTTTCTGAGGAAAAATATAATAACATTTTTACGGACACAAAAGGGCCAGAGATGCAAAACGCTGATAGGCCATAATAATGCAAAAGGCATTGTGAACAAGTCGTCCTGAGAACACACAAAACATTGTGCTTTATTTTTCTCCTTCTCTGGGATAATCATTGGGCCAAAAGCTTTTGTTATTTTCCGTGCCTCTTAAGAGCTTCTTAATGACCTTAATTTTAACGTTCCTAAGTCAGGGTCGAGGAAAAACGTGTATTTTATGTCACATACGAAAAACACATTGCACAAATTGGATTATAAAATCTTCCCAGAATAACAACATTTAAGTTCACAGCTCTTAATAACTCTAATTGCAATCTCCTGGCATTATGATTACTTCTATAAAGAGTCTCATTTGAAAGTTACGTTCCCAAAATTACGGTAATTATGAGACAGAAGGAGGAGAAAGAGAAGCAGCAGCAGCAGAAGGTATTTTCAAAATAATCCTAATTCTTCTTCTTCCCACAGAGGCACTTAAAACCTGCCTTAATTTTTCTTTACCCTCAACTCTCGTTGTGATTACAACAAGAAGAAAAAATGCTTCAAACACGATTCTTCACTTATATTATGAAAAGGACTTGAAGAGCTAATCTCTGCCAAAAGGAAGAACTCTCTTTGCCGAAAACGGAATATAATCATTACAATCCATTCTTGAACGGTTCTTAAAAATGTCCAACTTTCTTTTTGAGGTATTCAGCCGTCTTGTATTTTTGGGGCCCCGCCCTCAGCAGGAGGTCGCACTGCTGCAGCTGCTACAGAGGAGAAGGATCATTACCAATAGCTCAGCTAGGGCAAGGACGAATCTCCTTAATATACACACAGATCGGAAGTAAAAAAATCTTGTCTGTCAAGTTTCTTTCGCTCCTCAGACTTTCTCTCCTCTTGTCTTTATTTATTCAGTTTGCACATCTTCTTTCTCCTTCAGAAGAAAGTGGCGAAAATTATAATGAAATGACCCTCAAACAGCTGAAGCAAAAGTCAACAACTACTCAGAGCGAGGAAATTTATGGTTAGGACGTGGCTAGAAGAAATGCAAATCTCTCTCCTTATAAAATAAAAGTTTCTCTCTTTGTACAAGAAGCCACCTTTGTAAAGGTTCACTCACCGTGACTATGGCAGCATTGGATCTTGAAGTCTCTGAAGATGCCATTATTGTATGATTATGGTTATAAGAAGACTTTCTTTCTCTAAAAGGCAGCTGCCGCCAATTACATGACAATTCAAACTTCACAGTTTCACTCTCAAAGATCGTTGCAAGAATACTGAATCATCAGTGAATTAAAATAGAAAACGCCCGTTTTGTGCCGTTTTTTCACGTTTGCTCAGAGCAAACAGCTGCAGAAGAACTTCAGCTTCTTCTCCCGCCATTATAACTGAATCATAACAATGCTATCTCCGGCAAATCAAACCCCTTACAACACATCACGTGACTACAAAATGCATCAGCTCCTTACCTGCGTCGATTTGATGAGCTCATAACTCTGCCCCGTGTGCGACAGCGGCACGGCGTTGACGGCGCTGCCCGTTGTCGCGCTCCCCGTCGCAGCTGTCGACGACATCGCCGCGGCGCTCGACACGGACGCGCTCAGCAGCTGGTGGTGGTTGCTGCTGCTGCTGCTGTTGCTGACCGGTCCTGAGCTCTTCCGCTTGGTCAGGTTGAGATCCATGATGCTCATGGATCGCCAGCGGCTTTCACGCATCCTGATTGATGATGATTAATAATCTTCGTGTGTTCACTGTGGTTTCACCGTTTCATTATTTTCTCTTTTTGACGGATCTAGGCCACCTCAGATGCTGCTGTGACAAATGTTTGTTCAAGTTCTATTTGTGCTGCAAAAAGCGACCGCACCTGAAGAAGGAGCACAAAGACTCTTTATATGTGTTCTTCACCCACTGCCTGTTATTCTCCTCCGTTCAAGGTTGCCCGAGCATCAGTTAATCTCTGACCATACAATAATATATGAAGCGGAGAAATCAGGCTAGATGATTACAAACCCTCTTTTTGGCTCGTGCTCTGTAAGCGTTGATAATTTTCTGCCTTCAAAACGTCTGTCACTGGGGAAGGAAGGCAGAAAAATCCTCCTTTTGATGCCTTCGTCTTGTGTTCAAGTTAAGCGTAGCAGAAAGAAGAAGAAATCTCTTTTTAGACATATGTTGTGTGCTCTCTGTGCAGAAAACAGTTAGATGTAGAAGCTGTTTAAATATAGAGCCGTCTTCCTTGGATTCCGTTATTAATACAGTCGATGATGTTCCTTCTTCACCTGCACTTAATGCACTTTATCTTCGTCTTCTTCACTTTGCACACAAACACCTTTTTCGGTGGAAAAACGAGTTATTGACGCTGATTCTTCTTCTCCGCATATATCTTGATGATGTTTGGAGTGAGTCAGGTTTCAAACGCGTCTGTTTTTGAACGACTTTGGCACAAATAATGAAGCTATTTAAATGAGCAAAAGTTGACTTGAGCACTTCTTTTTTGTCTCTCTGTTTTCTACAGGAAGCAAAAACAGTGTATATCACACAACACAGGCTTTAGACGGGGGCGTTTGTAGTAAGCATTTAAAAACACCAAATGATGCTGCTGCTTTGTCTTGCTTGATAAAGGTTTTTGTTCGTGATTCCTTAATTCGGCTCGCACGACTTAAAACACAGCAAGAAGACGGAGAAGAAGATTTCTCTTTTTGTGTGAGTGACTCGGCTTTTTAAACCCCAACCATCAAGTCTGTAGCTTCACTCTTCCGGTTTATAGGTCGATTCGTTTCCTTGTAGGAGGTCACAAAACCACTGTGAAAAGGTTCTCTTCTTCACATCACAGTGGAGGGAAGGAACAATTTTCCAAATCGTCTCTTCCTCCTTCCTGTCATTCAATAATGCAGCTCACTACTAACAATCTGTACAATACAAAAGTTAAAGCCTTGAAAATGATAAAACTTTTGTCTCCTCTGCTAAACAAATATTGACGCCTCAGTCTCTCTCCCAGTTATTGACACAACAACTTTCACGAGCAAACCCACTTTTGACCGTTTTCTCCACAACCGTGTGATTATCATACGAATTCCTGCACACAGAGTATAACGAGCACTGACTCTCAGGCACTCACACTGGGCGTGGAAGGATGATCATAAAAATATACAATTTTGTTCCTTCAACGGTTTTTCTTCACCATTGTGTCCCACACGGAGAGAGGACGAGAAGCAACTGAGCTTTACCTGGCTAGCAGCAGCAGCAGCCATGGTATTATTACAATATACTCTGCAGTGGGACGGTGGTGAAGAGAGCAAGGGGGAAGTTTTCGACTTTTAAGCTGAGCGTGAGCGCTCGCTGTAGCGCGCTTGCCCTGTCTGCAGTACGCGCTCGGGACGGCTGCTGCGAGATCTGTATGGGTGCAATTGTACTAGCAGGAGGAGGACAAGAGATCTTCGTCGTCGTTCACAGGATCAGGCATGAGAAGAGGAGAGGATTGCAGGATTGTGAAAAAGGGAACAGGGGAGACAGGATTTATAGGGAGTTTAATGTAGCCAAGATAAGTTAAAGGATGTAGTACAAAAGTAGTTTATTTGTATGATATAGCTGTGGTGAAGAAGAATTTATCCTGGCATATGATCTTTTCTCATTTGTTTCATATGAAACCACCGGAACTGCAGGGATCTTACCTGTAAGAAGAAAATACATGAATATTAGCAAACACTTCTCGTACAAGGTATATTACCCAACTACAGTAACTGTCGAGAATGCAGACTGCTTTCCTTTTTTCAATTAGCACCGCTTTCAGCCTCAACCTCCCTCCTAAACAATGTCACCCCTCCCTCCCCTAAACGTCTCCAATATCATCATCGCCTTCTCCTTTCTTGGGACGACAGATCTCAGTGCGCGCGCACGTGGTCGGCCCAGCCCGACTTAACTAACTGCATGACAGCAAATGTCGAATCTCAGAATAACACACACATCATATTGTACATAATACGTTCATTTTTACCGCAAGAAAAGTAGAGCTGCTCACAGGAAAAGAGAAGAGAAGCGATAAAAATTAACTGTTGCCGAAGAAGAAGAAGAAGTTATCATAAAGCTAACTGGAGCAGAAGGCAGGCAGGCTGCTGTTGTTGTTCCAAGTGCAGTAGAGATTTAGCACACGAATATCCTGCAGGGATATTCGCAGGTAATGCTCGGAGATTTTAAGCTTCTTCTTCTTGAATTGAGACCGAGTGTTGTGTTGATCTCCTGGCTTACTTTATGCAAACAGAATGTAAAAGTTGGGTGTTGGGTGATGAGGGATTGTTTGTAGATAGGGGATCGGGAGGTTGTTAGATATTATTATGTCATGAATAGTGTTAAAACAGGTATGACTAAAATAATGCGATTCTCGGGAAATGTCATGATAAACACATTAAAATTTTATAGGTTGCACTTTTGCATGCAAGTCTGTGCGAAAGGATGTATTTTGTGAACATACCAATTATATGCAATATTGTGTTTTAACGTGTATATAAACGTTTAAAAAAATTCTACTAAAAGCCTTTAATGTCATGTTTCACCTCCGCGTTCTATTAATGTTGTCCTTCGATATTGGCCACGTTTGTTACCTCACGTTTATGAGTCACCTCAGTATATATCGACCGTGGGTGACTGAGAGGCGGGATCATAATTATTACGACTATTATTATTTAGCACTCTAGCCGCAAAACTTTGTCAGCAAAGCCATAAATTTGGTTTTTCCAAACACATAAGGAAGTGTATTCGTCGTAAAGGGAGATTATTATTATTATAATATACAGCCGGAGTGAGTTGCACTTTCAAGACTTGATTGTTATTATGGGTTGGAGTCATGTCCCAAATTTGCCTCCATAATGAGTCTGTCTTTGTTTGCAATGAAGAAACTTTTTGCAAAGATTACACATCTGCAACGACGACGACGACTCTTGGGTGGTTTATAGCTATAAACACAGACGTCAGTGTCGTTTATTTCTCTCACAGTAAGACATCAAAGCTTGAGAAGAAATCTGCGGCCCAAGAAAGAGAAATAATTGGCAATTGGGTGTCTTGATTTTTCAGCACCGTGTTGCGAAACATTTAAATTTTGGGGGTTCCTTTTATTCTCAAAACGGCCGCCGCGTGAGAGAATTGAAATTGAAAGTTGTTTGAAAAGGAAAATCCTTGAGTGATAAAATAGAATATTCGTGCTCTCATTGTGAAGTTGAAATGAGTTTTCTTCTTTGTGACTGAACAACAGGGCACTGTGGTTTCGTATAATATCATATTATGTGCATGAAACCACTGTGCAAGCCATTGATTGGTTTCTTCCAATTGTGGATTCTCTTTTGCAGATCGTCAATTCAAAAACGGCTTGTTACGAAATACGTTTTATTTCCTCGTCTCTTTTTAAGTGTTCCTGTTGTAGTAAAATTCGTTGCATATGAATGGACCAAACCCATAAAAGTAATAACTATGGACGTGAACCAACGCCTGCTTTTATTGGAGAATTGGCACCTACCTTCAAAAATGAAGGGAGCTAAAATGTGTGTCCTTTTACAGCTTAGAAAATGTCTTTTTCGTGCTGCAGCCATTTTGAACAATTATCATTTTGTCCCGTAATAAGCTTGTCGTTTTGTCGTCTCCTCTAATGATATTGCTTTGTGTGGGAAATGTGAATTGCTCTAAAACTGTTTTTCGCGCTGACAGACAATTCTCATTTTCATTGTTGATGATGTTTGTGACCTGATTTTTTTCACCGGAGAGAGGAGAAACAACCGTCTGTGTACAAAACACATGCTAGCAACGCGTATTCATCCATTTAATTTAATGCACACACCTTCCATAGTCCCGTTTGAAATGCATCTAGAACTGAAGCCTGTCAGAAATGTACAAAATGCGCGAGTTTAAAACAGCTGTTTCACCAAAATGGTTTCATTCATCAAGCAGTTGGCGAATTATTAATTGCGTTTGCTACTTTTTTGAGCTCAGATGATGGATTCTTTTGCAGTTTTTAAAAGGTGACAGCATCAATCTACAGTGGTATGAAGCTTGGAACCAATATACAGAGTTCTTTGTATCAATCCACCCTAAAATTACATCACAAAACACCCATTGTAAAAAACGCTCATCTGTGCGTATGTTCAAAAGTCACGACTCCTGCCTGTCTGTCCGGACCTTTGATGATGCTCACACACACCAAAAACGTTTAACACTCAAATGCTCAGAACGCACACATTGTCAAATAAGCGGACTTTATCCCCCGCTATAATGCACACACGACAGAGGAGGAACATCTTGTGGAGCTTTATTGCTGTTGTCATTCAACGGGACAGCAATGCAATTCTATACTTCCAAGGGGAATTGTTTTGGGTGGGCGAATTGAGCATTAGTTTCATGAATGGGTTGAAATGCATGGGTATATCATACCTGGATATGCTTATAATTATATAAACCGAGATGTAAGAAATACAGGTCATTGTATTGTACTGTAAGTTTTCACTCATTAAGGCAGAAATATTATCACCACAGCTCACCATATATTTGACTTGAATACTGTTGCAAATCCAGGGCTGCCACCTCCATGTTTAAAAGTCGTAAAACCAAGGCATCAACACGTGCATGCCCTTTTAACCCACTCTTTTTCATTAATATTTTTGTGTTCAGGGGGAAGTATCGTGTTTCATACTGTCAGAATATAAAGACGACGAGGGTGTTGCTGCTTGAATTTTATGTATTAATACGATTGAGGAAGTTGCACTAGATATTGGAATAAGAAGCGCTTCTTATCGTGCGGCTAAGATTGCATATCTTTGAATAAGACAAAGTCATTGTCCGGCCCAATATCGATGCTCTACACATGAGAGATTACGTTTGAAAGCGTCATTCTTTGTTAGTGTCTCTTAAAAACGATGACGCTGCACTTGCATATTATGTAACAACAAAGTTTGGAGCGTGTGTCAGATTAGATTTCTTTCCCCTCTAAACATTTGTTTCAAAGTATAAAATCTACCATTTTCTGCCTTCTCATTTGCCAGCAGAACAGATAAAAACTGACTCTGAAATCAGTCAAGATTCGATACGGGGCTACTTCACAGTGGACTAAACAAGAAATAATGTACAACATTTAGAGCAACTATTAGTAATGTAACTGTGAACTGTAAACCCACTGTGCCCTGTCGAAATGCTTAACAGAACGTTATATTATCCAAGGTGTATGTTGCTTTAATTAGACCACGCTCTCACATGGGCGTGGAACGTAAAATAGGCCCATACGTGAAACACTCCCAATTTACTCATTAAATCCACTGTACAAGTCCATAAAATGGTTCCATTTATGCACATTTTTGGCTGCCAACAGAGCACACATATACAACGTATACACATCAGAGACTATTAATTTATGGGACTTCTTCTTCTTCTCTTGGCATTCTTTGCAACAACGTCAAAAACGCTCTTGATTTTGGTTTTAAGTCTGCTGTAAAAATGGGTACTTGACACGAATGCTGTAAAAATGTTGTTGCAAGGTTCTACTTAATCAAGGCAGGGATTAGCGTTTTATAACCACCAAGAATCTTCTCATTACTCTGATGAATAATCGTTGTTTTAAAGCTGTTGTTGATGATGGTTTTTAGCCAAGGACTTGATGTGCTAAAAATATTATAAACCTCAGAGTCGATTAAGATGAGCAGGAAATGCAATGAAAAGATAGAGTTCAAGGGCTCCATTCATGGAATTACAAACATGTCTTTCAAAACCGTCTAGAACTCTTTTTTTTCTTCCTGAATAGTTTGAATTTCATTTGGGGAGGAAGAAAAGAAGGCATAAATGACAACCATGCAAAACATGCCGGTAAAAAATAGAAGTCATGGAGATGACGATCTTGGCAGCAGGTTAAAAATAGGTCCGGTTTCTAAAACAGCCTTTAAACTATATTTGAACTATATAAAAGCCATTTTTATATAGTCCAACTATATAAAAGCCCTTTTTATATAGTCCAACTATGCACCAATCTGCATACAATTTCCATGCATATTGCAATCCTTATCTTACCCAGTTACCTATTCTTAAAAGCTGCCCTATCATTATTTTTAGAATCCCTGCTTTGGTCATTCCATTACCGGTATCCTACGGTCCCTGCCGCAAGAAAAAAGGACTCTCCGTTAATGAACAAAACATTTGAATGACCGAAGCATGGACGACAGTGTCACGCCTATTCTAACGGTACATTTTGCAACGTAGCGGCTCATTATTTATACGCATTTGATCCGTATTTTTATGCGTCAGATACCGTGTTATTATTATTATTTACGTGCTCTGTGTTTAAAACGATCTGAGGCGTCGTCAACACTTTTTTCCCGATCGCGTCTCATATTTAAAATCGATCCTATCTTTCACCGTCGATCGTTCGTAAGGCTTCATATCTAAAATCACGATTTGCCGCGTGTATTTGGCGATAATATATTTATATGCCAATATACGGACTCGTCTATCTTGTGTTGCCCCTGAGATTGAATAAAATGTGTATCTTCCAGACCGTCGTGATATTGATGCAAAGCAGATTTTATAATACAATATCTCGCGTTGGAAATACAACAGCAACGGCGATGATGATGTTATATTTTGTGCGGCCTTGGCGGTTTTTACGTTTTTTACGTCTTGCAACAAAGTTTTTGCGCTATTGCACAGTGGTTTGAACATAGCCCGAATATTATGTTCTACTTGGTAACTAGCGTTGTTATATTTTCCAATCTAACTCCACTGTGAACTGCTCTCAATACACAAAGTCAATAAGACTGTCGGAAGTGAAGATGCATTGAAGTCATCGCATTGTGTATTTACACACATATTGTCATGATGGATCAGCGCTTTTTATTCATCATGAAATATGTCGAAATATAACAACAACAAGATGCTAAAACTGACACGTGCTGTATTGACAACATCGCTCTAAATAGCTTGTTTTCTTGGCCTAGATTTTAGCGTTCACTTCCCCCTTGAAATGTGTGCAAGTTTCTACGAGAAAAACTGGAACACCCACCGCAGTTAAGAGCTGTTTAGTGGCTTAATATTCCTTGCTTGAATTGACTTTGTAAGGATATAATCGGCTGAGCAAGATGCTTATCGGATAAGTTTCCTTTGCATATGTAAGCACATAAAATCCAATAGGCTACGTTATCAAAGTTTGTTTCACGCTTTACGCATTTTACGCCTTCGTTTTTAATTCCGCTCTTTTCTGTGCAAAAATGGCATTTCTCGCACAATTGTGGCACGGAAATGAAGCTCAAATTTTTGTGTGTGCTTTGTGCGAACTCTGCTGAGGTCTCGACGACGTCGCTAATATGCACACAGTGGGTTAATAAAAATAATCACTTATGCATTTATATGTATTCTTAATCAGTATGATTCCCCCCCAAATACTTTATACTTGAAAGATTTATTTAGCTATATTTTCCCACTTAAAACTAATGTGGATGAATACAATAGCCCCACTCAATTCCTGCGTTATATTTGAACTTGAAAAAGTAGGTTTTTAAACCCCCTCCTTCTGCTGCTGAGCTCATTAAGCCTGAACAACCTTTTTGTGAGCTTGCTAAACCTGCAAAAGGCCATCATCACACACAAAAAAGACACAAAAAGGGATCCCACACTCTAATTATCTGCAGCAGCCATTCTTCTTCTTCTACGAATACATCAATCTACTTTGCATGCATGCTGTGAACAATCTCTGTGCTTTTTGTTTAAGCTTGTCGTTTCCTATATGGAGCAGCATCAAATCTCTCATCAAATAATAGCTCAAGACAAAAAGAGAATGAAGAGATCACCATATATCACATTTTCGTAAAATAAAAAGGCATATCTTGATCAACATTGCGTGAATTTGTAGCCTCGTTTCTTCAACATCTTCGTCATCGTATTATCATTATTATTATTACAAAGATCTCTTTTTGGTTTTGAAGATCTACAACATGCTGTGCGCGCCGTTTGTGTGTGTGTTGCCATTACGTGTATAATAACAATATTTGGAGAAGAAGTCTTTTGACGCTCAAATATGATCGTTTTTAAAGGTGTAGAGGTCACGTCTGGATATTATGTAAACACGTTTGAAACTGAGATACACACATGAGCGGTAAACATACATTTAACTCCACTTTAAAACTGTTCTCGAGGCATGTTAACGTTCATATTCGATCTTCTTCTTATGTCCAACTTCGACACACTCTTTAAGATCAAACTTCTCTCTCTTTCTTTTACGGCCTCTCAGTATAATTTGAATGTCATACACACTCCGATCGTCCTTCTCCACCCTAAAATGTTCTGCTCCGATTCGGCTTCTTCTCTCAGTGATCTTGTTTTTACGGCACAGCGACGACACCCACCGAGCACACCGAAAACGGGATCACTCGAAGAAAAAGAATCAATTATTATTTTATACGACCGTTTTAAGGCCCTACATTTTTATTATAGGTGTTATTCTGACGATGGCTGCGCAACAACGCCTGCAGCTACTTTAATAATGATTCAATAATGACATTCCCGATCGGCCCGTTTTTCTTCGATAATCGTTGATAAGGAAGTCGCACCGTTTGATTTTGAAGTAAACTTGGCACTGCGCGCACAATTATTTTATATTTATTGACCCTGGCAGTTGAAGCGACCTCGAAAATGGCGTTGTTATATAATTGCATTTTTCGACGACGACGCGGTCACCGGGGCTATCTTATGTACGTAATGTATTGGCTGTGTTGTCGAAAGAAAATATATATTGCACATTCCGGGCATGTTCAAAGTCACGACTGTAGATTAAGCTCGAATAGGGCTCCTATTTTACGTTTTAAAGCCATAAATTAGACATTGGTTGCTCTGTTTGTACATTACATAACGACATACACACAATTTGAATTGCTAGGAGCCTATCCTGCAACATAATGATCAGTCAAAATATTTCAGCATCCCTCTAACTGATGAGTGAAGAACGCTTCCTCACCTAAATTCCTCTCTCGTTTCTTTGCAGACGTTTTCTCTTCTGGCGAAAATCGTTCAAAGTCACTTTTACTTCATTTAGGTGACAAGAAGAGAAGGAAACCTCGTTAGCAGGCAACATTTTTGACCGAGAATGCAAACTGTTGTTTACATTTGGAGGAGGAGGAAATGAACGTTTTTATCTCCACTATCCATCAAAAAAGTTAATCAGCAATGAATTTCCCTCTTTTGTGCTGGTCAAACTGTGAGAAATATTCTGTTTGTTTTGACTTTCAACGGATAAAATGAATTCCGTTGTCAGGCAACAACGGTTGTGTTTGACCAGGGCGCATATTTTTCTTCAACCTTTTGTTAAAGACGATAATGATTCTGCATTGTTGTTTAAAACGGCGATATCCATCACGAATATGCATTACATTGTTCATCCGCTCTATTCATAAGAACCGTTTAAAGGCAATTTTAAGCATTATATAAGTGAGATATAGTGTCTCCTTCACTTCCTATAAAGTTTGCGTAATAGTCCTTAATGGGCTTTTGCAGCAACCAACAACAACACCCACAAATCTCGCACAACAATGTTAAGTGAGTATTTAAAGAGACTCTTGGAAGCGGCGTCAAAAGTGATGAAGTTGGGCGAAGATTATTTAAACGTTTGTAGGTGGGATATAAGGAGGATGGATTACTAAGATGGAAAGGAAAGAATACGCACACTATGGGATAACATTAGAAATAAATTAAATCCCTCTTTAATATGTGTAACACCAATATAACTCAAAATAAAGTACTACTATTACAGAACGATACAAGAAATATCTATTTTTGCTACTTAATTTTATAGCCATTTTTAAATCGTTTTGTAGTTTAAGAACCCACTGTGCTATAGTCACCTAATCCCCCGAGTGCCTTGTGTGGATTCTCCTCCTCCTCCAGCTCATCAGGAACTTCCTCATTCATTACATAATAAGCTTTTCTTCACTAAAATTGAGGGGTTTATTTTCGCACAACGAACTTTGGAGGTGATTAGGCAGAACAACAACAATATTCGTCTTAATGACTCGGCCCGTTAACAGCTATTTTAAGCTCTCAGTGGAAGCTACTTCTTTAAAAACCGCATGAATATGGGCGTAGCATGTTTGAGGGCAACCCACCCACTTTTTGCGTCAACTTCCGTGCGTCATACAGTGCAAAACAGATGTATAACCCCTTGTATTGTAAGCGCATCTAATGCCACCATTTCAACGCATTTAAAATAAAAACGGAGGAGATTCGTTTTTTGCAAGTACAACATTGTGAGAACAATGGTGGCTGAGCTACTATTTTAAGAGCCCCATCTGTATTCAGACTTGCAGATCTTATTATCATAAAAGCCGGGTTCGTAATGGAGTGTCCTTCTTATGCTGCTGCTGCGATCCATTTGAATGCTATAAATATTCGGGGCTGGTCGTAATAATTCACGTAGAGGCCAAGTGGAGCATTAGAAGTCGTCGGGGCTCTTCCGCTTCGTCTGAAGCTCCTTTAAAAGTAACTCAACGACAACAAGCAACAAACAACCTTCGACACCTGCATGCAAAAGGGTTTAGGAAGAAGGTTAATTTACGAGCTGAGTGGTGAAAATGAGTTTGAGAGGGCAAGGACAAAACGCTTAATTCACAGGCAGGCGTTAAACTATGCCTTATTTTCCAATGCCATTTGCTAAAGTGCTGGTGGTGGTGGGAAATTAGTGGGGGACGCTAGACGTACTTGTACATACGAGTCATAATGGGTGCTAGACAAAAAGTGAGTAAGTGTTTTCTGCCTCTGTGTACTTCAGCACTTTCAAAAGTAACAAGTGTTTGAAACTAAGAACTTTATTTTCAATAATTAATGAATACATTGTACTTGAACAACAGAATTAGGGTTAAACACAGCTTGTCTTCTTTTGTGACAGGTGCACCTGGGGTGAAATCCCTTTAGGGTTGTTGTTCTTCTCCAACTTCTCTCAAATGGTCACGCTACAGCAACAACGATCTGACAATCATGTCTGGAGAGAGCTAAGCCACCTGTCCAGCTCATAATGTTCAGAAAGCCTTTCTCAATATTCCTCCATTATGTGGAAATTAAAAGAAGAATTGAAGCCATCTGTTCAATTTTCACATCTCATAGCATCAGATGTACATGGTACCGTTTTCGGGTCAGGTTACAGCCTGACGGTCAGCGTGGTCATGGAGCTGCTATGTTAACCTTGTTGTATCTCAATGGATGCGCGGTCTATAATTTGAGCCGGACGTCGTTGTTAGATCGGACAGATTGTGATTTAAGGCGATTTTCCCTTCCCACCCCTTTTTAGGGGTTCAAAAGATGAATGGAAATCCAATACAATTATGCTCTTCCCGCTCGCGCGATGTTATAATAAAGGGTTGACAAAAATACATTAGGTGTTTTCCGTGAATAAAAATGCTTTTTCTCCTACCGGAAGTGGCCGATTCGATCCAACGGCGGGAGAAACAACAGTTGTGGAGAGTGCTTTCATTGTTACGTAGCTAGTGTATATGACATGCTATACGAGGGGGAAAAGTGAGGCGTGGCTATTAGCAAATATACCTGTTTTAGACGGAACGTTTGTCTCATATGCGATCGATAGAGTGTGCATTATGCGCTCTTTTTGGGATATTTTGTAAATGGGGAAGAGTTCCAAATATGTCGATCAATATTGGGAGAGAGTGCATTTATGGACGACGGAATGCATTAAATACACTCACAGGGAAATTCCAAAAGTGAAGAAATTCAAATGCATTTTGATGCAAAGGAGTTTTTGCATTCAATTTTATTATATTATTCTGGAGAACAATAGAGAGAGAGAGTACAATATGCGGTATTGAGACGTAAAAATGCTAGGGAGATAAAAGATGCATAAAATGCATTTGTGAGTCTGTGAAATATGGCTTTTAAATGATAAAAATGTTCCTTTTTAAGTTATGCATCTAACAAGCATTTTCTCCTTTTCGTCACTTCAGCACAAAAACATTAAATTTCTCAATCTAAGCAAATTCATCTCAAAAGCACGCAATTTCGTGACACACACAAAAGAGAGAGAGAGAGAGAGAGAGAGAGAGAGAGAGAGGCATAAAAATGTCTCCACATATTTTATTTTATTCACAGGCTTCTTTTATGATGAGTAAACATTGTTGAAGTAGGACTAATACTGCAGGGAATTTTAGACACTTGTTATTAAATAGGCAAAGTCCCAGTTTCCATCATTGCGTTATAGTTTATTTAACAGTTCAACTTAAATGTTAATGAAGATTTAGTTCCCGTTATGAGTGATGTAAGCAATCTCCCCCTTCTACCGGATGCCCAAATATTTCTTTTTCTTGATCTAGTAAATCATCTTGATTCAAGAAGTCACAAATGAAAATGTCAAGGAGACGAAGACAGAGTATTATGCTCAGTCTAATGATCAAAGCTGCTCATATTGTGAAAGTAAATAGGAAAGAGGGGAAACTCATTTAACATTGCCAAAAAGGAGGATTGAATGGGGAGCAAAAGATCTTCAAAACTGGTTTTGTAATTGAAAAGAGTCGGGGATCGTCTCTTTTGATCATAATAACAATTTAAATTGGAGGAGAAAAACAAGTGAGGTTTCTGAATGGAAGAGGTTTTCCCCCCTTTAATGATGTGTCTCTGTTATTCGGAAGGAAAAACACATTTCCACAGACCGACAATGAAAAATATTTCAGGTTTTGGCCAAGATTTAAATTTTCTATTTTGAAAATGTCCTGCTGGCCAGAAGAATTTATGCTTCTTGTGGAAAATGAGTTAATGTTATTAGACGCTCTTGCTACTTACAAAATACATTTAGCACCATTGCATTCTACTGCATACATTTTCTCCTCGGCCACCAGAAATATTTTCTGGTACAACACTGCAAGTAGCAGTATATCGAAAAAGGTTATTCCACTGAAAGCTAACCTTGAAATTATGCAAAGACACGATGGAGCAAGTCTCTCTCTTTTCTAAGGGTCCAAGAGGGTTTAATCATGTTTTCGTGCCCGG